>JAQFZU010000305.1:0-32454 GCA_034696185.1 Henia vesuviana | reverse complement strand
CTTCCTTTTTTTTTATTTTTGTAATTTTTTTTTTTTTTTTTTTTTGGGTTTTTTATGTACAGAAATTTACATTTTTAATGATGGAAAAATATGGTTTTTTTTATGGTTGTTTTTAAAATATAGAAAAAATTAAATTAAAAAAAAAACCACTGAAATATTTTTTTCTATCGTTTCTCGTATAAATTTATATTAAAAAAAAATATTATATAAAATTAATTTTTATATCCCTGAACTGGGTGCAGGATTATTTGTATATAATAATTTATTACTAATTATAATCGATAATATTATTTTGTATTATTTGTTATTATTATTATTATTTTTAAAAATAAAAATACAAAACATTTCTAATGAAATTTGCTCTTTTTTCATACAAAAATAATTCAATTAATAAATAAATTTAAGTCTGAGACTGAACTCGGGGTATTTGTTAAGGGGTTTCCCCTCCCTCCTCCATCTGCCATTTGCTTCTCTCCAAATGAAATCCAAAGAGAAGAAGGAAAAAAAAACCCTGGCAGGCAAAATGCAAAAGGGTAAAGTCTCGTGAGAATCAACATGTATTGAAAGGGGTAGAAGAAGTGGGGGTAGATGGGTGGAGGGACCAGTTTATAAGGCCTTTGAAAAACCCCCAACAAAAGCTTTTAAAACTAATAAAAATATGCGATTAAAAGCTTTTACCCAATAAACCTTTCGCTACTTCCACAGTTAATGGGTTAAGGGGTAATTATATTTTTGGGGTTTCGGGGACGGGAGAAAAGAAAAGTGTGCGAATAATTCGCCCCTTTGCCGTAACGAGGCGCAATTTGCCACCCTTCGGTGGCATTTTCCCGCGAGCCAAAAGCCGTGTTGTGTTGTTGAGTTGGTGTAAACAAGTGAAAAACTATTTTTGGCTGTTTTCTTCAAACTTTCTTTTATTTTCCTGTCCAGCTGAGATTCATGGCGCCTCTTTCTTGAGAGAAAATCCACAGATGGGGGCGTCGGAGCACCTGGTGAGCGACTCCTACGACCTTGGCCTTCAAAATACACACGTGCAATAACAGCTCAATGTCTGCTGTCTGCCATCACTTTAATGGCGGGAGGAAAAGATTCCAACAAAAAATGAAATAAAGAATGGGCGAGGAGGGAATGGAAAAAATAAGTGAAAAAATAATTAATTCCCCATTTTCAGGGTCACTTTTAAATGGGGTTTTTGCTTTGTTTGCATTTTTTTTTATTCTTGTTGTTTCGTGGTATTGTTGAATACTTAATGTGGGAGTTTCGTGGAATTGTTGTAGCAATCAACCTTGATTTATTAATTGTTTGATGAATCATTTTGTATGTAAATAATACACTTTATTGGTCTTTCGGCTAACTATGACTGTGCGGTATACGTTTTTACTTGGAAACAATTAATAACTAATAATAATAAATAATAATTATAATCGAATTATTGCATAAAACGGATATTATAAAAAATTATTATTAAAATTTTTCTTATAATAATAATTGCTTATATTAAAATTCCAAACTCCCAACTTGTTTGCCATGAAACAAAATCATAATTCGAGTTAAACAAGAAAAAAAAATTTTTTTTTTTACCCTTAAAAAATTCAGTGAAAAAAATTCATAAGTAAAAAGTAGTAAATTTAAAAAAATAAAAAAAAAATTAAATAAAACTTGCCCCAGGGATTAAAAACAAAATGAAAAGTCACCTTGTACCTTACTTACTTACCTTCAAAAAACATTTACTATTTTTATAAATCCCAAAAGAAATTCCAAAATAAAAATCCACAAACAACAAAATTAATTATTCCTTTAAAACCAAATTCGCTCGTCACCAACAATCGAATCTGGGTGTGTTCGATTACCCTTTAAACCATCTAAATAACCCTTTATATCCGATGATAAAAGTACAAATTACATGGTCGAGTCTATGGGCAATGTCATTGGCTGCGTTTCTATGAGAACCAAGGGATGAAGAAGACTCAAAATGACTCAGAAAAATTCAAATTTTATTTTTTATGAATTAAAAAAAATAAGAAAACTTCAAGGAGAATTTTTTTATTAAAATTTTTTATTAAATTTTTTACTGCATTGAACAGTACATTGGCCTCCGTCGGTTTTTCCATCCCCTATTTTTACCGGTCACCGACCGCAAGACTTTGTGGGGGTCATTTTAAATGACCTTTTGAACCACCCAAACGGCCGTTTGTGACGGCTTTTGCCCAACCCCAAACTCATGCAGGTGAGAATCGTATTTAAAAAAGGACAAAAAAAAGGGCGTGGTCGAGTCACTGACCCGCACACGACCACATGGAACTCATTCGAAATCCAGTGTGACCAAAGGATTAACTAAATTATGGGTGATTATGAGATTTCCAAACATTTTAAATACGAATCTCGTAATTATTTTTTTCCCCACATTTCAAAAAGGTGTCGTTAAAACTCCGCTCGATGTGGGCTTTTCTGTAAAGTTTCACCTAAATAAGGCAAAAGATACGATAAAATAAAATGTGGACAAATGTCAATCTCTTTTGACCTAAATGTTAAAACCGATCCGAACCAGTCTGAGCTTAATTCATGGAATGAGATGCGGAAGAAACTTGAAATTAGAAAACGATATTCATTCTGTTCGCATTTGAATTTTTTTAAATTAATTTTCTTTTTTTTAAATAATTTTTTAAATTTTTTTTTTTCTCGAATTACGTCAATGGAATTTTATTAAAATGTGAATGACATATGAAGAGATTTTTGCCCGATTTTTTTTTTTGGGGTCGTCATGACACTTTTTTCATCTTTTCTAGGTTAGTAGGGTAAAAAAAACTTCCGGAATTAAAGCCTGGATCAGTTTATAGAAATTAAAACGATTTTTTTTTCACAGTTTTTTTCGATAACATTTAATCGTCAAGTCTACGCATGGTTCGTTCCACTGACCCCAAATGACCTTTCAACTGTATCGACTGACGAGGTCAGTAAATAGAGTAAAAAATAGATGAAAAAGAAGCGGAATCGTTTCTTTATTCGTCTAAATTCCCGCTGAGTTGCACTTGGGTTGGGTTTAAAGGGTAAAAGATGAATGAATGACAAGGACAATTATCAAGATGTGATGAGTTGCTCCGCCTTTTACCTCTCTCAAGGTCCCCCAAAGTTGGATCTTCGCTTCGGGTCAATCGTTTCTTGAGAATCGAATTGTTTAAAACGTATATTAACCATCTGTAAAAATAATTCGATACATTGTAAAACTATATGAAATAATAAAGTGCAGACAGAATTGAAATACGAGTATTTTGCTTGTAATAATATTTAGCACAATGGGATTATGACCTTGGCCTTGAATTCGGAGATGAAGTCCCCTCTGTAATTGGTTTTTACACGCTTCGAGAGTGGGAGAAATAAAAAAATTGGGTTGAGTCGAGACGTGACCCAATTTATAACAAATTTCAAAGAGGGATTGGTTATTTCTTGTTATTTTTTTGGGGTTCGCGAGTGTTTTGTTAACGGTTTATATCGAGTGTGTCCCGTAATGAGTAAATGACTCGTTGAACCCTTTGCTTTGAATTACCTTTGATTTTCTCGTTGGGTGAACCTTAGCAACTAAGAAATTCGTTGATTTTTATTTTATGAACTTATGTCAAAGTTCAATGCGTGTTGGGTTTGAAAAAAGGTGGTGTAAAAGGTCGTTTCGTTTTTTATTAGTTCCATATTTTAGTTTTTTTTTTTTTGTTTACTTTTTTCTGGCAGACAAAAAAAGTCTATCGATGTCAAGGAAGGATCCAAGGTCTGGTTACTCTTTTTATGGTTTTGTATTTTAAAAGGTAAAAGAAATTATAGGAAAAAATATAAAATATAAAGAAATTTAAAGTAAATATAAAATGGTTGAGTTTTATTATAACGAGTTTAAAATGGCCGGCGGTTGATTTTCTAATTTTCCTGGTCATTCATCCACACTTTATAATGTAAATTTATCGATTTACATAAAACCAAATGTAATTATATATTTTTAAAAAATGTTGAGAAAAAACTCCAAGGCGAAGATACCACACCTAAAAAGCAAAAAAACTTAAAAGAAAAAAAATCCCAGGGTCAGTATTTTTTTAATATTTTTTTTCCCCATCCACAAAATGAATTTTATTTTATTCAAATATTTAAAAAAATTTCACCTTCAACCGAACATAAAATTAAAAACCAGAAAAAAAATGACTAGTGAATAAACTCAATTTAAAAAAAAAATTGATAAAAAAAAGTCAAGAAAAGTTATTTATAAAAATATTACGTAAATTAATTAAAACTATCCCATTTCAAGATAAAAATAAATTTTAATTAATCATTTATCACTTTTAAATCAACTTGTTTATTTCTAATAAACTAAAAATGTCCTTGGTTTTTTTTTTTTCATTTATACAACAACAAAAAAAAAATATCGAATATTACTTAAATTATCAAATATACTTAGTACATAAGCTCAAGAAATTTTTTTTATCAATCAACGAACTTGATTAGCCAAAATCGATAATAGAAACAAACCCAAAATCCACTTAAAAAAATATTTTTAACATAAATAATTAAATTAAAATTTTATAATGTTCCGATCAGTTTATTTTCCTTCATCACAAGTCGTAATTTACTCTGCGAAATAAATTTTTTACATCCATTGACAGTCACTTCTGGACACGACCTCAAATCGATATAAACAAGTTGCGAGCACCGTTTCATATGTTCCAAGCTCAAATCGGTCAATCTTCGACACCCTTTTAAGTCCAAATGAACCAACGAGTCTCTAATGACCGATCCCACAGCTACGAGCAGCGAAATGCCGGCATCGCTCAACTTGGTGCAGTAACTAACATCCAAATGTGTGAGGAGTCTCAAATGTTGGGTTACGTATCGCAGCGATACGTCCGTGATATCGCATCCGCTGAGCGATAAGCGAGATAATTTGAAAAGTCGACTTTTGCTCTCGATTAAACCGGGTCTGGAGTCCGGCGGCGGCGATAGGAGTTCGCGAAGCAGCGGGTCATTGAATGCTTCCACCAAATTCAGATTAAGCGACGTCAAGGTCGGTGCCGTGCAAGTGCGAAGAGCGGTCACAGTGGCGCTAGTGCAACCCTTCAAGTCCAGATGAAGTAAGTGAGGCAACCGACTCAAAAGCCACGATAATAATTTCTTGCTTAAATTCGTGTGTGCGAGGATTAGGGATCGGGGCTGACGTCGCACGAGTCCAGCGAGATGAGCGGCGGTGATTTTCCGTCCGGTCAAGTCGATCGTCTGCCACAGTCTCGATTCGAGGCACCACTGGCTCCACATTCGACACACCCGCATGCACCGGGCCAAGTCCGAGTGACGTAAATAGGAAAATACGCAAATCATCGCCGTTCGGTCCATCGCGGGACTCGCGATGACACTTCCATCGCTTTTTATTTGCAGTTTCTCCAAAACGACAGAGGCTGGACGCACGACGTACAACGGTTTTCGCAATTGAGTCTTTCCGTTAGACGTTTGGCGACGAGAGACCGATGAACTCCTGCTTCGTCGTGACTCGAAATCGGTCCGAGTTTGTGGAGGACTCGATTCGTTGAGTTTTCGTTTACGCTGGAGGACGTCTGCGTCGCATTTCTCCACTTTCACTTCGCATTTCATCAGTTCCTTGTGTTTCACGTCATTCAGTTTGTTTTCGTCGGTGTTGCTGTTTTGCGGGGCCAACACTCGAGGAGGTCGCACTTGTTCGTTAGCGCCGTGGATGGCGTTACGTAACAATGGGTGAAGTGTTCCTTCGCCTTTGGAGCACGAACGAACGTGTCCTTCGCCTTCGGCTTTGGATAATTTACTAAATATATTTGAATTATCGTCTTTGCGTTTTTTCCGATCTTCAATTTTTTCCTGGAAATTTAATAAAATTAATAATAAAATCAATTTTATTTTAAAATCTAAAAAAAAACCTCTTTGAAAAATGGTCTTCGAATCATACACATCGGCAACGCATTGTTAACAACGGTCGGGGAATTCTCGAGTAACGGTTGGGAGTGGGATTCGATCGTATCTGTCGCTTTCGCCTTTAAAAAATTATAAAAATTAATTATCATTCAAATAAAATCAAATATTAAACCTTTTTTCTATGTTCGATTTCATCGGTAACCGCTTTTCTTTTCCCGGCATCCATTTCGGATAAAACGACCGTCGATGGGACCAAAATAGGCGACGTTTCCAACACATCCCCTGACGAGGTGTTATTACCACTCGTTTGCCTTAATTCGGCCGACGTTGCTGTCGATGCGATGATATTCGATTGTTCCACGGGTTGCAAAGACGATCCGCCGAGTGGAGATCGAAGGACATCCGCAGGTTTATGGCGAGTTCCTTTGACTTGACGAGGCTGTAATAGCGGTTTCATCTTTTTTTTCAATCATTATTAATAAATTTGATAATATAAATTTTAAATTTCGAAAATATCAATACCTTAGTTTGTCCTCCTTTGCCATCCCCACAGCAGCGGGGACATTCCCAACTGTTGGGGAGATCCTCGTTCATGAGTCCTTCGCCGTTGCCTCCTCCACCGCCGCCTCCACCACCTGCAACGGCGCCGCGGTTTTGGATGCAGTCGGGATGAACGATCTCCCAGCAGATGCTGCACTCCATCAGGCTGGACACTTCCTCCTCGGTGTTGTCCACTTTTTCCCATCCGTCCTTTCCACACACCATGCAACAGGCAGTGTGAGGCAGCACAGGCTAAAATTTTTTTTTTTTAAATAATTTTAATTGGAAATTTGGTTTAAAATAACTACCGCCATGCACTGTCGACTAATGCATGACTGCTTCATGCGGCCAGGTCCGCCAAACTTGCGCATATCTTTGCAAAAGTGACATTCGCCGCAGTCGGTGCGCAAACAGGCTTCGCATTTTTTGCATCGGGTCCTGCGACGACGGGCACTTGAGTTGCCTTTCGAGGATCCACTACCTTTGCTTTTGCCTCCCGACGAAGGACCGGGACGAGGTTTAGTCGGACGAATTTTCTAAAGCGAATAAATTGTTTAAGAGAAAAAAAATATTTATTTTTGGCACGTTTTCAAGCTTACAAGAATGATGGGGCTCTTTGGAACCTGAGATAAACGAATGAATTTAAATTTCAAGCTCAAAAGAAAAATATGGTAAACCAAATTCTTACTTTAGGCGAATCGGGCCAAGTCAAAACTGGTTTTCCAGTTATGGCTAATTTGGGATCATCGTTTTTATGCAGTTCGAGCAACAACTGAAATTAAAATAAAATTTTTAAAAATAAAATAATTTTTTTTTATAAAATTCAAAATAAATTACTTTGATATCGGCTAAAAGATTAATATGATTTTTAATTAAATCTGGGATATTTTTCTTCGAATTCGACAACGACGACAACCACCTGATGATGGCCTTCAGTCCATTGATTTCAAATTTTGTTAAGTGGATGTGGTTGTGCGGCAGTCCTCGAGGAGTGGCCACAGCCTCTTGGGGCGCTTCAAATGGGGGTGGCGGAGCCTGTTGAAGCGATGGGTGATGAATTCGACTCACTCCGTCCAGAATGCGCCGAACGGCCTCGACATTTGTGGCATCGATTCGTCCATCGGCGGTCGCAAGTAATTCGGGATGGGGCGTGAATTGGGCCGAATTCACCGAAAACGCGTGTCCAAAGAAAGGAACTTCGCTCGCAGCTGATCCGTCGATCAATTTACCGAAGGGTAGAATCGTCGATTGCGAAGTCGACGTTGGAAGTTTACGTTTTGCTTGATTCGCAGCGATGAAGCTCAATTCGGAACCGCTGTTTTCCGCGATGGGAGGCGAACGGGGGCTTTCGGGTGGTGTGATCAAAGCACCACTCGGACGGTCAGCCAAAGGCCCCCCTTCTCGAGGTTCGCGTTTGATTTCTTTTAATTTGGTAGTGGATTCGGTTGCATTTACATTTTCGCCCGCGTCTTCCATATCGATCGGGTACAAGTGGGTTCGTCCAGTAAGGCAATGAACGTACCGTTCCAAGACATACCACAACATTTCGGTGTAAAATGGGTAACGGAATTTTGTAGGAACCTAAACAAATATTTTTTTTAAAATATTAAATTAAATAAATTAATTTTTGAATTTTTACGTGTGTAAAATCTTCGGTTTGCGCAACTCGAAGTTGTTTTTCGATTCCAAAACTGTGAAGAAAATTTCCACCGAATACTAATGAATCTTGTGGTGTGTAAACTGCGTGGATCCATCCTTTTTTTTAAAAATAAAAATTAAATAATAAAAATAATTATAAAATTTCGAATTTTTTCTTTTACCAGTTGGAATGAAAAATGTCCATCCTTCGGTTAAATGAATCCTTCCACACCTTTCGACAGTATCGCCGAAAAATACATCGCCTTGTTTACCCGATAAAACCCACGTTTCGTACAATTGTAAGTTCTTTTCGGTCGGTGGGATCAACCAAAATACTTTACTACCGTGTAGAATGTGGTACCAAACCGAGGTACCACCGAAATCAATGTGAAAATCAGTGTAACAGCCTTTAACACTCATTAAACAATACCTGGAAATAATAAAATAAAAATGACGAAATTAATTTTGACAATAAACAATACCTGGAAATAAAAAAAAGAAAAAAATTACTAAATTAAAACTTGACAATAAACAATACCTGGAAATAAAAAAATAAAAATTACGAAATTAAATTTTTTTTTTAAATTAAAAAAAAAAATTTAAAAATAAAAATAAATTTTTATTTACTTTTGTACTTTTGGATATTTCATATCATCGATAATATTCGTCGCTTCCGTTTGACTTTGTTTTAAATGTCGTGGCCAAACCCTATCAACCCAATCGATGTGACGAACAACCGTTGGCGATTCGACATATGTTTCTAACTTAGTGTGACTGAATTCTAAACTGATGACATTCAGTAATTTATCCCTCACTGGAGTTTCGTAATATTTAACCCAATCTTTCATGCTCATTTCAATGTCTTTTTGTGTCGTTACATCCATCACGTCCAGCATCCGACGACTGCCGACACATTGTCTAACGTCATTTACTGTAAAATTTTTACTGGGGACCCTAAAATCATGCAATTAATTTAATTTTATTAAAATTCTATTAAAATAATTTTTAAAAATCAAATTACCTCAATCCTAAACCAGTTTTCTCTCTGATCATAACAGGTGATTCGAATCCGTGCTCTTGTAAATACCTCAAATTGAATTCTACAAATAAAATTCCATTTTTTAACATCAATATTAAAAAAAATCGAAAATATAATTTACCATCGCCTTTCATTTCTTTTACAAAATAATTACAAAATTTATCAGACGTAAGTTTTTCTTCAACTGAAAACATTCTTTTCCCCTCGATTTCCTCATCGTTAATTGCATCTTCTGTATAGTGTTTTCGTTCTTTCTGGCGCTATTTAAACATAAATAAATTCCTTTTAATCCCTCGATCAACAAAGCAATAAAAACAATTAAATGCAGAGTATTTACAACTTTAAAAAACTAAAAGTTAAAATTCCGTATTTAAACTAACAATCGTTTGATCGCAAAGATTATACGAATAAAAATGTTAAAAAATAAATTTTAACCATTTAAATTTTATAAATCAAAATGTATAATCGATCAAAGCACACAAAAGAGAAAATTACAAAAAAAAACAAAAAAAAACATCGATGAATTTGCGCAAGTAACACCAAAATGTATTTCAATGAAAGTAAGCGATCGCGAACTAATGTAATGCAAAATTAATTTATCCTAACAAATCAGTAAGTGTAAAATGAATTTAAATTGCAATAAATTATTACTGGTCGAATAATTGAGGCCAGTGGTGAGCAAGACGAAACACTCGGAGAATCCGCCATTTTGCGTGAATGAGGCGACTCCGTTTTCGCTATCGTCGGAGTTTCAACCACCCCCTACTCAGCACCGCTTTTTCATTTCCCGTCTCGTGATTGGTGCAGCAACGGATGTTTCGAGGAACCTCGATAGAAGTCAAACGAAAATAAAATCCTATTTTTTTTTAATTCCATCACCATAGTGACTAAACGCCATTTTTAAAACTCGTTTATTTTATTTCTTTTAACGACCTAATTTATGCCGGTAAATGCAGTTGTCAATTAAAATTTAATTCAAAAAAATAAATAAATTTAAATTTAACAATTTTTAAAAAAAAATTTACAACAGACAAATAAAAATAAAATAAAAATTAATTTAAATTAAAAAAAAAAATAATTTTCAGCCGCTTTTTTATTTTTTAAAATTTTTTTAAAATTAAATAATTTTAAGGCGAAATTCTCAATGGTAAAAATTCTATCACAAAATGATTGATGACGTATAATACGATGCATGATGCAATACTCAATATTTTTAGTGTAATTTTAAATGATAAAAAGAATTAAAATTTCAATGAATTTTTCAATGCAGAAAATAAATGCGGTGAGTTTACGATGCGCATTGCATCATTTGAAGCCGTCATCATCTGCTCTTCGCGCACAATTTAAAAACTCCAACTCAAACTCATTTTTCAAACCGAAACAAAACGTAAGACCACATTTTATTTCACTTTTTTCATTTTGCCAAATTAAATTCCATCATTTCCTGACTAAAAAAATTTTTCTTCGATTTAAAAATCGCTTCGTTTTCCATTGGCATTCGGCCCCCATTGCATTTCAGCAATACATAAATTAATTATTCTTAAATTGCTAATAATTTTTCTTCGTTCATTGTATTGTAAAGGGGGGATTTGCGACTCGTTCCCTCGATATTTACATTGTACACATAACAAAACCTATTATTTAATGCAGTATCATTTTAGCCGTAATTTTTTCCAATTTCATTCACATTCGTTCAAAGTCGTATAATGGCATTAATACGAACCAATCGGACAGCTCGTACATCTTCAAAGTTAATATCCATTTCTTCAAAACACAGCACCTCTTCTTTTCGTCCCAACTTTTGTGTGCGCCACGATTGTGACGTCATTCATTTAAATACCAAAAAACTAAAAGGAAAACCAACAATTGATAATTACAAAGCCTACTGGGAATCGCGCACAGATTTTATTTTTTTTTAACAATAATTTCATCCATCATTTAATTTCATTTTTAAAAACCCCATTGTAAAATTCAGCAATTCTTTTCCATTAATTTTTACGTTTAATTTCAGCTGCTAAAATAACAAAGAAATTAAAAAAACCGGTAACAGATTCCCAGCAGGTTCTTTACACCGCCTTCAAAAACCAATCAGCGATCGTTTGGTTGAAAACATAAAACTGCGCATGCGGGGACCATTGAGGGTTTCGGCACTGAAGTGTAAAGAGCCGGTCCCCCACCGTGAATATCGAAACGTACGAAATAGCCCGAAGCCCGTTCGGGAGTTATTTAGATAAGAACGAAAGATCTTGTAAGTAACCGTAAATGTGATTGGCTGAGTCAATGAGCTTTTATCAGAATTCCGTGCGCGGTTTGGATGCAATCGCCAATCCGTATGCGCATCCATCCAATACGACTCGTAACAGCGCGGGCGGATTTCCCACTACGGTACCAGGTTGGGTCCTCCAGTCTATGATGAACGAACTACCGCAACAAACTCAACACGACATACAACTCAACAACTTATCGTGGAAGAGACTTCACTTGAGTAAAGCCAAGTTAAAAGCTTCAAGTCGCACGTCAGCTTTGCTATCAGGTTTTGCGATGGTGAGAAAATGAAAATTTAATGGACGTAATAAAATAATAATAATTTATTCATTGCTTAGGTTGCGATGGTTGAAGTTCAACTGGATAAAACGGCACCGATACCGCAAGGATTATTAATTGCGTTTGCAATATGCACTACTTTGTTGGTGGCAGTGCACATGTTGGCTTTGATGATCAGTACGTGTATATTACCGAATATAGAGGCTGTGAGCAACATCCATAGCATTAATGCTGTGCACGAATCACCTCACGAAAAAATGCATTATTATATCGAAACTGCGTGGGCTTTTTCGACTGTTTTTGGAATCCTTCTTTTCCTATGTGAAATCGGGTTACTTTGTTGGGTTAAGTTCATCAATTTCAGCGATTATGCCGCATTATCGGCCACTGTATTGCTTATACCTGTCGTCATTATATTCGTTGCTTTTGCTGCTCATTTTTATTTGAAATTAGTCGCACATCAGGTTTGTATTGTTTTAAAAAAATTATTTTAAGTTTTTTTAATTTTTGAAATTTTATTTTTAGTATGAAAGATCTGAATATGGATTAAGGGAATTGGAGACGATGATAAATCAATTAGAATCCGGCGATCAACCACGATCGACCAATGGACCTTCTGTGATCAACGTTTGACCAATCAAGAACTGTATATTTGTAAATATTATACATTTGTTTTAAGGTAATCTCGAATTGAGATTTTTTTTTAAATGAAGAGGCAAAGTGATTGTGATCGTTAATAATGCACGTCTTCCCTTCCACGAATGGTAAAAATCCAATTTTTCTTTTTTTAAAAATAAAAATAATAATTTTTTGAACGGACAATTTTGAAAGACAATTTTAATCTGATAAATATTATGTTTGATAATTGTTTTTAATTTGGAATTTTAAACTGAAAAAAAAAACAAATATTTCTTGGGACTGTACTTATTTATATCACATTTAAACTTGTACAAATAAATTACTTTTTTTTCTGTTAAATCTCATTACCGATTTATCCGACTGCAATACACTGTCAATATCCTTCAGAGAACACTTTTAAAATACAAATAAAATATTTAAATAATTTTTTTTTTAAATGTTTTTAATTAATATTTTTACTTGTGGAATTTCAAATGGAGTTTTATTCGGAGCCAAATCCCAATCGAGGTCTTCGATAGTACCCGATCTGCATACATCGTCCGTCCAATAACCACGTAGTAACTGACCAGTTAATGGAAAATAATGTTTTCCAGGGCCAACTTTTTTATCTCGAAACCAATGACATTCGACTCGTTGTCCACTCGCTAAAGAATTTAATTAATTTGTGGATTCTTTAAAAACGATTTAATAAATACCAATGTCGAGCATTCCACGGCCATGACGTTTATCGTTCTGCCATTCACCTTCGTAGACATCGCCGTTACTCCAATGCATTTTCCCCCAACCGTGTCGAAAAGAATCTTGAAATTCACCTTCGTAATATTCATTTTCGGAATAACTTAAAGTGCCGTATCCCTGGTTGAAAAAATAAAGGAAATTTATAACTATAAATAGAGTCGTAAAATGTAAACATTCACTCACATGGAATTTGTTATCTTTCCATTGCCCAATGTATTTCCGCAAATACTGATTTGGTTTAACGGGAATACTCAAAACACCAAACCCATTTTTTTTGTCGTTTTCCCAACTTCCTTCGTAAATTTCGCCAGATTTTTTCCATTTGTAGCGGCCTTTACCATGTTTTAAGTTGTCCTTCCACTCGCCCCTGTACTCGTCGCCTCTGGTGTTGAATACGACGTGTCGGAGACCCGTCATATTTGCCTTTTCCCATTTTGGTACACTCACAGTTCGATTACGTCGAAAAGGCATGATTTTTCTTTCTAAGAGAACTACATATTTAAGAATCAGTTACTTAACGGGGAATTCCAGTCAGCCATGAAATAACAGCTGTTGCTAAGCAACCAATGTTTCGCTTTGGCAATAAAATTTAATCATCCAATGGAAATTTTTTTAAGATTAAACTTTCCAAACGAATTTAAATGAATAAAACTTTATTGACATTTACGTAAAATTACGTGTTATATATTTTTTCCATATATTTCATTGTAATTGGTATTTGATTACATTTTTAAAGTGCTCCATCAGCCTTTTAACTATAATCTGTTAATACAAACAAACAAACAAACCAAGCCCAGCCTTTCTGATTAAATCGAAGTAATTTCTAGGAAATTGCTCGGCGTGTGTTTTCCCCGTCACTAGCCTTTATGGTTTTAACCGAGGGTATATAAGCAAGGTGATTTGTGGCTGCAATGCAGTTTCCACCTTCGACTCACGTCTTGCACATCACTGATTATTTTCAAAAAGTAAGTTTTTAGTTTTAATTTCAAAATTTAATTTTTAATATCGTTATCGTTTAAATATTATTTTAAAATTTATTCAGAGCCGAGATGTTGCCTCCAACATTAATCAATGCCATGTTCAAAATCGTCCCTCCACTTGCATTGGGCGCTGTGATGTTTTCGCTCGCCGATTCAGCTTATGGAATTATCGATCGAAGTAAAGACATTTGGAAAGCGAAAGGAAAGAAAAGCGAAACAAACTAATTATATTGTGAATTGTGGTATAGTTTTATTTGCGTAAATATTTTGTAAAACAAAAATGTCTCGTTATTTATATAAAAATGTTTATAAACCCAAAATGTGAAGATCAGTATATTTATATTTTAGTATCGTATACTATTTAATGTTAAACTTTTTAAAATAAAATAAAAATAAAAAATTGATGTTTTAATCAAAATAATCAAATTTCTTATCCCTTCCCAACCAAAACATGCAATAATATTCGATTAAGTAACATTTTCATGCAACTATACAAAACCTTATCAAATGGCAGGAATATGAAAAAGTCACCAAATCAACAAAAAAAAAAAATTTTAAATAAAAATAAAAAAAAATAATAAAAACAACCCGCAACATTATATCACAGAAACATTTACAACTAAAATAATGAATTAAAATTAAAAAGCAAAAACAAAAAAACGACAACAAAAATCAAGAAATTAAAAGCCGAGTATAAACGACATGAGCCACACCCGAAATCAACGCATTATTTACAAATTCCAATATCAACTGTACAAACGGATATTTCGAAACATCTAAAACAATCCTCGGTAGCCCTGCATGACTATCACTCAACCTTTCGGTTAACGAACGTTGCTTTTGTCCCGCAGTCTCTTCGACGACTGGTAAATTGCTCGGACTACTTCTGGCTTTGCGATTATGAGTAGCCACGTAAGTATGGTCTTTCCTCGTATTCCCCGAGCTAGTAGCCGGAGTCTCTTCGACCGCATCGTTCAAACTGACCACGTAAGTGTGATCTTCCCTGGGTGGATTCGCGTCGACGGGTGATTTTTCGCCAATCGCCGACGCCGAAGATGAATAATTGTGATCTTCGTACGAAGATTCGCCGGCCGAACCGCCCGTTCGCATCTTTTTACTCGGCGGTTGGACCGGTGCAACGGCATCTTCGGAAGTCGAATAGCTGTGATCGTCTCTGGATAAAAGATTCGTCTTTTGCTTTTTCGTCGATGCCGTTATTGGGGCACGTGCGACGTCGTCTTCGGTTTTAGTATCGTAAAGTCCGATCCAGTGTCCGATGAGAAGTTGCATGCATTGCGGGAATAATTCTGGAATGAGTAATTCGGGTGATGGTAGATCGTGAATTCGTGAGAAATTCTGAGTTTTAAATTCCTCCATTCGTTTTGCGATTGCGTCGTTGAAACACACGAATTTCTTTCCCAGCCATTCACTCGCAAGGCACAAAAGAGCGTTGAATTTAGCGCTCATTTCCCACGATGACGAATAATTTCGTAATTTCTCTTCGTCTTCGATCACGTGTTGGAAGTTCGAAACGAGATCGATCAACGATAAAAATGCTTTATCGTCTTTATCTCTTTGAAAAACCGATTTGGTCAAATGCAAAAATGCAATAACAGCTCGTGCGTATTGAATTTCCTCGTCTCTACATTCGTTCGGCACTAATTTCTCAAATCGCATCAAAGTTTCGTAAACAGCCGTTTGAAATTCGGTCGATTTGAGGCTGTCGGAAACGGTACTGTCGATGTTCGATATCACTTCCAATGGAAATTCTACTTTAATCGACTCCTGATGCACCGGAACCGTTTCGTCCTTAGACGAATTATTGTTTAAACCGTCTACTGACACTTCGTTGATGTCAGAAGGGCTCCCGACGCCACTGTCGGGGTTAACTAATTGCGCCATTGCGTCCAAAGCATCCTCGTCGCATAAAAGTTGTTGCAAATTAACGTGAATCACGTCTGGTAACGATGGATCGTTGTGTCTTCGTTTCCATAATTCCTAAAATAAATTTTTACAATAATTATAAAATGAATTTTGTATAAAATTAACGATTTTTACCACTAATTTCGATACGATATCGACTTGTAACGAACTTTCGTGGTATTCAAATGCAACTTGAAATAATCCCTGAATATTATAGAACCAAGCACCACTATGAATGTTGGTAACTCCACTGAAAGCGACTTCGGCTGGGAAAATTAATTTCGTCGCTAATCCTTTACGCGCGTATCGAGCGTGGATTCGACAATGGTTGGAAGTTGCAATTCCACTGCCTTCGAGGAGATCTGCACCTAAGAAAAGAGGTGTCCTTTGATGGAATCCCTATACGAGACAATATTTTGTTTGAGTTGTTGATGGGTTTTGGTATTTAATTAAATATGACTTACTTCGGAAGAGCCGAGAACAACGTATCGTAAGTCTTTCTTTTTTAATTTGACAACTAATAATTGTAAGATGATCTGTGCCATACTACAACATGCACCCTGCATTGTTTATCTTCAATCCAACCTGAATTTTCCTTTTTCGCCAATCAGTTCCGGTTATTCTGATGTTTTTCCTGTAGGTCGAAGTTCGGATTTGCGGGTTTGTCTATGACGTCGACTTAAAAAAAACTAACTGAAATTAAACTAAATTTAATTAAATTAAAATTTTCTCAAATGGGAATTGTAATCTTTTATTATAAGTTACAACATGTAATTTATTTGAAATTTATTCCGCATTTAGTCGCCAGGCTATTTCATTTTAAAATGGCGGCGCCTGTTTTAACTTATCTCCAATAACTATTTTTTTGAATATTAACATATTACAGAAAATCATAGCAAAATGTCAGCTAAAACTCCAGATTGCGATAACAGTGATCTCGTGGTTTTAGACGAAACTGGCAGTGACAGTTCGCCCGAATCCGATGTGCAAATAATTGAAGATGAAGCGCCAGAACCAAAACAAAATTCGGACGTGAATAATTCGTCGTTATTACATAAATTGAAAGAAATACAAGCAGAAAATATCCTTTAATACAATTTATTTACTCTTATATCTATGGTAAATAATTCTTTAATTATCAACACATGAATCATTGAAAGAAAAATTGAATAACACGTTAAACAGCAACGACAGGTGAAGTTTTCGGTTTGAAAATTGAAATTATTAAATAATATTTAATTTTTTTAAAACAGATTGATTATTGGCCGTCTCGAAGAACCTGTTGTCATCGTACATTTCATGAAAGAGTGTCAAGCATTGAAATTCAAATCACAAATTGAAAATTATTTGAAAAATTTATTATTACCCGAATCAGACGAAGAAATTACAGAAATCAAATCAACGGATTATACATTTTACATCGACACCAAAGCCCAAAGTTCGAAGCATAAATCGAGAAAATCACGGACGAAATATCCAATGTAAAAATTAAATTCAAATGTTTACAAAATTTAATTTTCGATTTATAAAAACAATTTTTTTTTTAGTTTTACGACTGAAGTCACAGATGTGATGACTGATGAAGTGGAAAAAGAAGAAAAAACTCAAGACGAGTAAATACTAAAACGTAATTTAAACAAAAAAAAATTAAAGATTTAATTTAATTTTAATAGCAAACCTCGTAATTCGTGTTTCAATTGCTGTGGAGATCACATGATGAACGAATGTCCAAAGCCAATCGATCGTCAACAAATTGCCATCAATCGTAAAGGTTTTTATAATAAATTTGGTGGTAGACAAAGGTATAGAAATTAATTATTTAGACTAAAAACTTACGATTTTAAATAATTCTTAATTTATTTATTTAAGTCGGTATCATGTTGACATAGAATCACAAAATGCAAAATTTAAACCTGGTGTTTTAAGGTAAAAATGATAATAAAGTGAATTTAAAAGTTGTAAATAATAAAAATTAATTTTTTTTTAATTAATTTCATTTTAGTCCCGACTTACGAAGAGCTTTAAACATTGGTGAAAATCAATTGCCATTACATATATACAGAATGAGGGTATTGGGTTACCCTCCGGGATGGTTAAGCGAAGCTAAAGTCGAAAGTAGCGGTATAACAATGTACGATACTCATGGAAAAGGTAAATCATTCAATAATATTTAATTTAAAATTTAAAAAAAAAAACTAATTTATTCATTGCAGAAGTAGCCGAAATCGAAGACGTTGAAGAAGGTGAAGTTTCCGACGGTTCAATCAGAAGTAAATTTTAAATTACCACAAAAACTCAATCGATTAAATCCTATTTTTAATTTCCAGTTCAGTTCGATCCAGATAAACTGATTGAATATCCAGGCTTTAATATTTATCCTCAATCTGGAATAATCGATGTATAAAACATTATAAAACTAATTTAATAAATTTTAAATTTTAAAAAAATTTTAGGATTACGAAAAACTTGGTTTTCCAGCGATGAACGAAACCCAATTAAAATCGACAATAGTTCAACGCATGAAACCACCACAAGCAACGCCATATAAAAGAAAACGTGACAAAGATCCCATACAACCAAACAAAAAACCGCGCATCGAAGTCGATATGGAAATCGACGAAGAAAATGATTTCGGTGATTTAAATTTAAAAAAAAAAAAATTAAATTAATTCATACAATTTCACAGATCCAAAAAATATGGATTTTACGACCGATTTCGTAGACATCGATTGGACCAATAACCCCCATCATTCGACGACAAACAATTCTAAAGCCCCTTCGACAACGACAACCGAAAATCTTCGCCGTGCGATATCACCATCGCTCGAAGAACTCGAAAAACAAAAAAATCAAATCATGGAACAATTGGATTCATCTGATTCATCAAATTCGGCGAATAACTGTACGCAATTCACCACTCCACGAGTAACTCGAAGTAAAAGTGTTTGTTATGGAACGCCAATCCCAGAAACGGCAACTCCATTCACGAGTTTACCAGACGCAACTAAATTTTCAGCAACAATCACCGAACACATGAACTTTGAAAATTTACCGGATTCGACCGGTAGTTACAACAAAATGAAGGAATTGTTGCATAAAATAAGGAGACGGACTTTATAATAATTGGAAATTTGTTTTTTTTTTAATTTTTATTTTTATACATAAATTGCAACAGAAAATTCTTATTTTTCTCATTACCATTTTATTTTCTTTCACATTATCATCATTCGATGTAAAATACAGTATTTACAGTCATTTGTATTACTTTTCGCAGTTTACGTAAAGAAATAAAATAAATTTTCTTTTTTAAATTTTCCTTTTTATCAGATTATTACATGACTTTATTTAAATATATAAAAGATTTAAGAAATGCAACTCCCTCAAATCTTTATTATCCAAGTTGTGCTTAAAAGAAATAAAAGTTGTTCCCATTTAAGTGTCAAATGAAAAGAGATAAATTAATAAGTGTTTTCATTGAATTGGTGCAGCTGGTGGTGCACCTGATCCGTGATTAGTTGGTTTACCGTCACGACGACGTCGAAGGGACGATGGACGCATTAAAAACAATAAAGCCGCTACAATCATCCATACCATCATCATCAAGAAAAATCCCGACATATCCGATTGCGGCCCTTGAAGTCCGGGCACTATATAAAAATTCATTTTAAAAAATTTAAAAAAAAAAATAAATTAAAATATTTACTTTCTTGAAGACATTCATTATCGGTGCAATACGATTGCGAATTTCTCAGCTGAAAAATGGAGGGGAAATAATCAATTAAAGTGAAATGTCAAATGTTAATTTTTATCGTTTTTTTTTATACCAATGAAATTAATCTTCGCATTCCAGCTTCGTGGCTGAAAATGCATTCGCAAGGGTCAAAATCTCCGTCATCAGCCATAGTTAAAATCTATAAATAAATAGAAAAATTTACGTAAAGGAGTTCATTAATGCTAAAGTGGTCAAGGTTAATTTTACATATAAACTACTTATTGTATCTGACATATGTTCAAGCAATAAATTACGTAAGTTATTTCAATGTTTGTTGCTTTTTTTTTTACTTTTGACATAAATGATTGATTTAATAAATAGCATTTGCTCTTAGTATTTACTCGCTTACATTTTCAATCCTTTCGAGGTGAAAAACCACCAAAATGCAAACGCTCGAGTTTCGAGTTGTGTCGTCTTCACTTGATGTTGTGAATTGTATTTTGTAAGTTGTTTATTTTCATTACTCGTTTCCGATTATGGTACCGACACGTATCTTTCTCTCGATGGCCTAAAATGAACAGGAAGTTTTACGTCAAAACCAAACGATTTTTAGGTCAGTCAGAGCAAGAATTAAACCTCGAAAGCGCTAAAACCCGAACGTCGCACATTTAAATTTTTTATTTAAATGCCATTTAATAAAATAAATAAACAATTTTTATTTATATCGAAAAAAAAAACATGTTTATTAAATATAAATTACAAATATAATTATACATTGTTATATATGACTTTTAAAACTACAAAATTATATTTTTTTAATATTATCATTAACAATTTAATCATTTTCGCTTTTTTGCGCCTCTTTCCTGACGATCGGAACGATTCTTTCGTTCGGAGCCGCAATTTCCAATGGTTTCTTAGTCGGAGCTTCGATTGTGAGGATCCCATCGTGAGCTAACGAAGACGTCACTTTCTCCGATACCACATTCGGAGGCAAAACGTATCGTCGTTTAAATTGCCTCGCAATAAACCCGTGTTCGTCGATCCTTTCCGCGTGTTTACCTTCGATGACGACCGAATCGTCGATAGTTTTCACCGTTATTTCGTCCGGAGTGAATTGACTGACATCCATCATCACTTGCATTTTGTTCGGATCGTTTGTGGTGGTCGAAGCCACTTGACCCCAGTCGGTGAGCGATTGTTGTCTTTCCAATCCAAAACGCGGTCTCACGTATAAGTCGTGGAGACTCGTCGCGGCTCGCGAAGGCCGCTCCGCCCGCTCTTCACGAGGTACCGACTGTCCGGCGAATTCGTCGAGAAGTCGCAATTGATGCTCGAAAAGATCGTGCAAGCCGAATGGATCGAACAATGAACCGAATCCAAGACGAGCCATTGTTTTTCCACGCTATCAATATGCGTTTTGATACTTGAGCTGGGTGTGGATGAAGTAATGTCGTATTTACTTTTGCGTGATCCTTTTATATAGCCAGGTGCCGCTGAGTGTTTTGGTCTCGCATTTTCTAGATTATTCGAGTAATCGATAACGTAAATCGATTCGAAATAACAATTAAGAAATTTCCATAAACACCATTATTTTCTTATCGGTGTTTTATCCATAATTGTATTATCTATTAATTTCTTTTTGTAATTGTAATTCCATCTAAATTTAATTGTTTGGAATTTTTAGAGAACGATTAGGTCAAGGTATCGATCACTCGATAGCGAGTATCGAATCGTTGGCGATGTCGTAACGGGATGAGCTCCAGACGAGAAAAATGCCCAAAATTCTAGAAAATTCGAGTTTCTCATCATAACCATATATAACCATAGCGAAGTGCGATGAGGTTCAGAAGCGAGTCAGGCATAGCCAAGAGATAAGTCACTCGTTGGAAACACCAAATCCACACAGTTTCGCTACTCACGATCAACATGAGTTTGCTGCCAGTACTGTTAAGCCATCCGTTTTCCCGTAACACTTGGTGGGATACGCCAATAACCACACCTTCGCGTATTTTTGACCAACATTTCGGGTTCGGGTTGTGCGATGACGATTTATACCCAGCGCAAACATCGAGGGGTTTATATTTACGACCACGACGGGCTTTGATGCGTCAGAAAAGCGGCACTTCGGAGGTTGTCAACGACGATCAAAAATTTCAAGCGACTCTTGATGTCGGTCCGTTCACGCCCGAAGAGTTGACGGTGAAAACGGTCGACAATGCCATTGTCGTTCACGGTAAACACGAAGAGAAGAACGACGAGTTCGGGTTTATTTCACGAGAATTTACCAGAAAATACGTGTTGCCGACCGAAAGCAAACCCGAAGACGTCGTCTGCGAAATGAACGACGAAGGGCGACTCGTCATTACGGCACCGAAAGCACCAAAGGAACTTCCACCGGCCCAAGAACGTGATGTTCCAATCGCCAAAAAAAGTGATTCGAAATTATAAATTATTTATCAACAATTTCTAAGTCGTATTTAATCTTTAGAATTGTATTTATAAGTATTTTTTTTCTGTAATAAATAACAATTGTTTTTCGTATACAAAACATTTGCATTCATTTTATAAACATTAATTTCACATAAGACAGATCAAAATGTACATTCGAAAATGATCCAAAACATTATTCGGGTTTGTTCTTATCATTTTTTTTTGGGATTTTACCTTCCTCAATTTGAAAATGAGTTTCAGGAACTTCTTTGGGTGGACTTAACGATAAGTTATAAATTGTTTCTCTCGCAAAAATCATGGCAGGGATCACAAGGGCAGCTGCGAGCATCATCCAAAATTGTCTGTCTTGGGCATTTGGACCTTCATAAGCTTTCACTCGCATCGGGTTCTTTCGTGAATGTTGCATTCGTTTTGAATAAGGCAGTAAAACATTGTATCTGAGACACCGATAGGTGATAAATTGTGTCATTTTCTCGTCTAAAATCTATTGAAATAATATTTATGTACACAAATAAAAAATAAAAGTAAAAATACCGACCCTAAATATTGACAAGTGAAGGCGACTCGGCCCTACGTGACCAATAAGCGTAATTAATAGGATTAAACGAGTAAAACCAAACCTTAATTAATTGGATCGAAATGCTGAAAAGAAATTTTAGAAATTCAAATTCTAAACTCATGGGAAATACATTTTAAGAATTTCCATTTTTAATTCTTCTAAACATGTTCGAATACAACAAATAACATCATATAAAACAATGTGGTTATTGTGTGGCACGAGGTAATTCCTATTAATAAAGATAATTATTTATATTGTTTAAATAGATTTTTTTTATTTAAAATTTAATCTTTCTTCAGTTTCGACGTTATTTTCACGTTTCTGTAATAAAAAGGCGATTTTTCGTTTCAGTTCTTCGGTGCCGTTTTCTAATTTCAGTCGAACGAGGTAAGAAGTGATGTTATTCTTAAGTTCCTTAAAAGTATTTAAAAATATTCGTAAAATATAAATAAAAAATTAAAATTATTTAAATTACATTTCTAATGTCACGAATTCCTCTCTGAACTCGATTTGTGACTTCGGCCTTTAATTAGAAAGTAAAATTTAATATATTTTAATTTTAAAATTGTATTTTTTTTTAATATTTACCGTAATTTCATCGCTCGTCGATTGCGGATGTGCTCGTATTTCGTTTTTTAAATTATGTAATTGGTTTTTTAATTTCTCGTCTCGTTTTATGACTTCTGCGGCCAAATTTCCTGAAACCGCTTTAATTCTACGAACGGTTTGGGAAATTGGTTTTTGACCTACAACGACGACTTTTCCGACGTCACCCGAATTTGTAACATGTCTGTTAAATAAAATTAAAAATTAAAAACGAATTTTAATTCGATTAATTTAACTCACGTGCCACAACAGGCTTCGACTGAACGGAGCGACTGAGTTTCAATGGAAATTATCCTCAATGGATCGGGATAATTCGTTTCTTCGATGGTCAAAGTCGGAATTTGCTTTTCAATTTCAGTTTTGTTGATTATTCTCACTTCGACTAATTTGTTTTCCATAATAACTTTATTAACCAAATGTTCAACTTCTTCAATTTGCTTTTTCGTTAATTTATTTTTTGTTGTTATGCTTAACGATAAGTAATCTGGCTCCGAGTTAAATGATCGAGGTTTCGAATTAGGAATGAGGACGTTGAGTGCATCGGTGAGCAAATGAGTGGCTGTGTGACTTCTTGCGCACGCATTTCGTCTTTGCTATACTAACAAAATAAAATTATCTTTATTGGAATTTAATTTGAATTATTATTACTAAAATCAAACCTCGTCTATCTCGATTTTAACTTTATCGTTTAATTTAAGTCTTCCTCGCGTTACTTTCCCATAATGTTGAACATAACCACGATATAATTGGACATCTTCAACTTGGAAAACGAAATTCTATTAAAATAAATTTTAAAACATAAAAATACGAATTTAAATAGAATTTTAAAATATACTTCATTTAAAATTAATCCTTTATCACCGCTTTGGCCACCGGCTTCTGAATAAAAGTTTGTTTGGTCTATAATTAGACACCCTG
The DNA here is from genome assembly GCA_034696185.1 of Henia vesuviana. NCBI lineage: Eukaryota > Metazoa > Arthropoda > Chilopoda > Geophilomorpha > Dignathodontidae > Henia > Henia vesuviana. The sequence continues at coordinate 8,254 of JAQFZU010000305.1, read as the reverse complement.
ACTCATTCTCACTTATTTCATCTGTAAATTCACCGTTTATAAAAATAGTCAATACTTTCGAGCCTAAATTAAAAGAAAAATAAGTGAAATTAATAATAATATCATTTTACATTATTACTTAGGTTTTTGTTGTTTGGATATGAATATTTAAGCGAATCGTCTGTGATTGCAATTCCACGTTTTTGTAATGAAATAAGATTAGTGTCATTTAAATATTTCTTTCCTTCAATTTCTTTTTCTAATAGTATCGATGCTCGAACGGATTCGTCCTAAATTTATAAATAAAATTAAAATTTTAAAAATTAAAAAAAAATTAAGACACTCGCCTTTTCTTTCACACTCAATTTAATCGCATTAAACGATTTGATATCTGCAATTAATCCACGTGACTGGATTGACTTTAATAAAATCTCTTCGGGGAACCCTAAACCACACAATTTAAACATTTCTTCACCCGGGAAAATATTCGATTTTAAATTCGATATAATTTCTTCAAACCGCTCTTCATTCGAATAAAATTGATTTAAAAATCTATTTTCCTCTTCATTAATCACATTTTTAACCTAAAAATATTTAAAATTGAATTAAATTAAAATTTTATTATTAAATGCAAACCATAGGAACGTTTAAATTCAATGTTGGATAAGCAATTCCTAAACTATCAACGACTGGATCCACCAATTGCGACAATAACCCGGCAGGTACACCGAGTTTAGTTTTAGCAGCTGCTGCTGCTCTTCTAATAATTCTCCGCAAACAATGACTGTAAAAAAAAAATTTTAATTTCAATAAAACTCCAAATAACAAAAATAATACCCAGCATCGTATTCGTCGGGTAAAACTCCATCTGAGATACTAATGGTAGACATTCGTGCATGATCGGCGATTATTCGATAAGCGCAATCGATTCCATCGTTGTCAGCAGCACCCATTAACCCTCTGTAAGGCCGTACTGAACTTTGTTCGTGAATAAGTGAGAAAAGTGGACGAAATAAATCAGTGTCGTAATTCGATTGCGATCCTTGAAGTATGGCAGTGAGTCTTTCTAAACCCATTCCAGTATCAACGTGTTGCTTTGGTAGTTTTTCTAATTTACCATCATTCAATCTAAAAAATATTTTTCAAAAGAAAAATTCATAAATCCAATATTTATTTTAATTTTATCATACCTATTGTATTGAATAAATACTAAATTCCACACTTCGACCACTTGAGGATCGCCAGTGTTTACTAATTGAGGAGAATATCGTGATCCAACGTGATCGAAATGTATTTCTGTGCATGGTCCACACGGGCCTGTTTTTCCCATATCCCAGAAATTATCTTTACTTGCAAATGGTAAAATTCTTTCATCGGGCAACCTATAAATAGCAAAAATTTATTATTATGTTTAAAACTAAAAACTCTCTCTTATTACCCTAAACTTAGCCACACATCTCTGCATTCCAAATCAGGCTCTAAACCATTTTTGGTATCACCAGCAAAATAAGTCACGTATAATTGGTCTTTAGGCAGTTTAAAATGTTGCGTTAATAAATCCCAGGCCATTTTACACGCGTCTTTCTAAAAATAAATTTTTTGTAAAATTATAAAAATAAAACTGTGAATTGTAATTTAATATACTTTAAAATAGTCAGAAAAAGACCAATTTCCGAGCATTTCGAAAAAAGTGTGATGAGATCCATCGTATCCAACGTCGTCTAAATCGTTGTGTTTTCCTCCGGCGCGAATACACTTTTGGCTATTGACCGCCCGGCGATACGAACTCATGGGACTGCCAGGTTGAATTTGCCCGAGGAATATGGGTTTAAATTGATTCATTCCCGCACTAACAAACGTGACACTCGGATCATTCGCGAGTGTGACTGGACTTGATGGCACGTACACATGGTGATAATCGTCGGTAAAATACTTGATGAATCGCGATCTGATTTGCGAAGCTGAAAGAGTCGATTTCTTTATTCCGTATTGTGATGATGACGAAATCGTTTTTCTAATTTGAGGCCATGGAATTCTTAGTTTTCTATGTAATAAACTCATATTTCACCACTTCGAAAATGTACTTGCAGTTTAATTTGATAAATCTCCAGCAGATGGAGGTTTTCTTTATCGACCAATCAAATCAATTCCATTAAAAGCAGACGATTTTATAGTTTTGTATATGGTAATTACTAAAATGCTAATAAAAGACAAAATGAAATACATTGAGCATTCATTTTATTTTAATTTAATACATCATTACTTTTGAAATAAAAATCGCTATTAATTGAATAAGATAATTCAAATTGTAATGCGTACATATCATACTCAACAATTTTACAAATATCACTTAATCCTCTTTGGGTTTCGATTCAAAATTAAAAATATGTCCTGAATAAACCAAAGCCAAAGGAAATAAAAGACCGCCGAGTATTCCTAATACAACTGCAGGATTTCGAAGATTTGAGGCTTGTATGCTTTTTTGCCTAAAAGTCAATCGATTAAGCAATGGTCTTCTCTTCACTGAAAACTTTTTCTTGATTTCTTTTAACTTTCGATGTTGATATCGACATGAAGTTTTTGTTATAACTGCAAACGTTTGTTCAAAAAGATGCATCGATATCAATTCTATAAAAATCAATAAAAATTAATAAACAATTTGACAATCTCAATAAACCTCACCTTTGCCGAAAATCATATATAAACTGAAATTAACTTAATTTAAAACGATTAAAAAATTTTATTTGAATATCGAGGACTAAATTTGATTTTATCACGTGCAATTATAAAAAAGATTTTGTTACGTCGCAATGTCAACAATTGCAAAGCCTCGAGACAAAAATACTAAAATAAAAAAAAATAAAAATTTATTTCCATAAATAATTTATACTTAAAATATATAACCAATTTAAAATACTATTTTTTCAATAAAGATAACAATTCTAATGGCACTGGAAAAACAATAGTTGAATTTCTCTCAGCTGAAATTGTATTTAATGTTTGAAGGTAACGCAACTGCATAGCGGCCGGTGATTCCATAATAACAGCAGCAGCTTCTTTCAATGCTCGAGATGATTTTTGTTCTCCTTCGGCAGCAATTACCTATTAAAACAATTAATAATTTTAATTTAAATATTTAAAATAAAATTTAGTTTCAATTTTACTTTTGCTTTCGCTTCTCGCGATGCTTCTGCCTCAGCCGCCATCGCACGTTGCATTTGTATCGGCAAACGCACGTCTTTACTTTAAAATTATTTTAAACAATAATTAAATAGATTAAATGATTAAAAATATTTAAAATACATTTCAACTCGTTCTATTTTAACACCCCAAGGATCGGTAGCTTCGTCTAACTGTATTTGCATGACGTTACTTAGTGTTTCACGTTGAGTTAAAATATCTGCCATGATTTTAGTGCCCAAAGTATTACGAAGAATCGATGCTGCTAATAAATGCGATGCTCTTTTATAATCTTCGACGTTAATTATGGCCATTGTAGCGTCAAATGTTCGGTAGTAAACGACTGCATCAACAGCTACCGTGACTGAGTCTTTAGTTAAAATCTGCAAATTTATTTAAATTAATTAAATCAAATAAATTTAACAAAATTAAAATCACTTCTTGTGGTGGGACATCAAAGTAGAGAGTCCTTAGATCTACAACACGGTAAGAATCGACGCAAGGCAGTATAAAAACAAGACCTTTAAAAAAATAATAAAAAATTAGTTAAATTTAAAAATTATAAAAAAAATTCATTTTGAAACCTGGGCCTCTTGGCTCGATCATCCTCAATCGACCGAACCGAAAAGTAATGGCTCTTTCGTATTCCTTAACAACCTGTAAATTAAATTACATAACAAATAAAATTTATAATAGTTTTTTGATTCGACTCTCACAATCCAGCAAAAGAAGAAAGCCAATGGGAACAGAATCAACATTAAATAAGACAAGATAATTAGAAACCATTCAAAGCATTTGTACTGTTTTTTATCTTTGTCGGAGCGAAATGCTGAATAACCGTAACTGAAAACGCAAAAATAAAAAATGTTATTTTTGCAACATTAAATACTTTGAAAACTTACATTGGTTGTTGTTGCGGAGGAGGAGGAACAGGAGATTTTTGTGAAGTCATTAGGCCCTTTAATTGCTCACAACAATTTCTTAAACTTTTTCGTACCAACTGCGACAATTTATAAATTATTTTTGTTTAGCGCGGGAATTTACTTAAGGGAATTTATAAAGCGTAAAATTTAAAAAATAATGTATATAATTATGTTGTGTTTTATTTCTAAATAGAATCTTTCCTTAAATTCGTATATTGCGGTTTATTGCGTCACTATCACATCATGGTTGCCCTTAGCGACGTAAACATAAACAAACATTTAATAACCGTAACTTGAATCATGTTTAAGATCAAATTAGCGGTTGTAGGACCCGTTAAGGTAAATTTCATAAATTCTATAATTTTTAGAAGTTTTATTTAGTTACATTTAGTCAGGAAAAACAGCTTTGGCGAATTTCCTAGCAGATGCCACTGAAACCACGGGCGGAGATTACATTCCAACTCAAGGTGTTAGGTACGAACCCAATATTAAATACAATTAGAATCATTAAAATCTTTATTAATCCACAGAATTTTAGAATTTGAAAGTAATCCACTGTACGTTAACGGCAGAAATGTAATAGCAGAGATCGAGTTATGGGATTGCAGCGGTGACGACAGGTGAAAATTGTCAACCAAATACAACATAAATTTCAAAATTATTTACATTAGATTCGAACCCTGTTGGCCTGCCATTATCCGTGATAACCAAGGCGTGATATTCGTTTTTAATCCGGATCAAAGCAACATTTCGAGAGAATTAGACAAATTGTAAATTAATATCACGATTATTCAATTATTTACTACAACTTTAAAATTTCAGTTACGCCCATTTCGTTCACGTACCTAATTTGAAGGATTCGCAATGCATTGTTTTTGCATTACCAAATACCAGTTCCCTACAAAACGACATATCTCGCCAACTTTGTACGTATAAAAAACCAACCACATTTAACTTTAAAAACCTTAAAAATAATTTATCCTCAGCATCGTCGTTCAACAAAGTAACCTTAATCGAAGCAAACCTCGAAGAAGACGGCGAAGGAATCAGAGGGGAATTCAGTAAATACTTAAACCGCATAATAACAATCCTTTACGAAAGACGAGACCAAGAAGAATTAAATATAATAAATTCTTAAATTTCACTATTTATTTAAAATAATTTGGTAAAATATTACATTCCTGAGTATTAATATAAAAAATATATAAAAATATTAAAAATTCACTGTTAATTAAATTTGTAAATAAAAAAAAAATGTAATTATTTAACACCATTCCTCATTTTCAGACTCAAAATCATCTAAAGCAATTTTTCTATTACTTACTTTAAGATGAATGGCCAACTTGGCCGAATTAAGACTTTCCGTGAAGTCAGGGTCACTGGTTTTAGGCTTAAATTGTCCGTGATAACCATTAGCCGAAGCACTGCGAACCAATGGAATTAAGGAATCGTGAGGTTTCGCAAAAGGTACGTGTACTTGAAGTATGTGACGACTGTATTCGGAATTAGTAACCGAATTACAATCCAACTGGCCCATGCTTGGTGATTTCATGACTGATTTAACGCTCGATTTCATCAATTGAACACCAGAAGTCGAAGCCGTTCTTTTATGACTAAATTTTACTCGTTTCTTCGACTCCGGCGACGAATCGACTAAGCTCAATGCGCGCGAAGCCGGTTCCGATACTGGTGAATTTCGATGTCGATTATTACTATTATTAACTGCGATCGAAGTCGCACCAGAAATTGTAACATTTGCCGATTTAACCCTATCGTTTTTCCTAATTCTCGGAAGTTGGATTTGATTTTCGACTTCGGTTAATGTTTGTCTAACGTCTTCCCATCCTTCGTGCATTTCACTCACTTGTTCTTCTAAATAACTGATTCTGTGACCCAATTTCATATTCTCTCTTTGAAGTTTATCTCGTTCCCTTTTAATCCTGTGAATATAAAAATCCCATTAAATTATTATAATTAATTTTTAAAAATATTTAATTTATTTACTTATCAGCTCCAGCAGACAATTCTTTATTTTCTCTTATTTTCATATCTAATTTACTCATAACGCAACTGATTTCATCCTTCAAATTTTCCAGTTCGCGGACGTTGATACGACGCGGGGGCGAAGAGTTACGCAAAACAATGAGTTGAAGAGGTTTGCTCGTAGATGCGGCAGAAAGAACTCGAATGAGGTCATCGCGAACACCACCCAACACAAAATGGCCATTGACCTCAACCAACCTGCGTTGGAGTGAAGTGAGATAAGAAAAGTTTATTACGGCCTTAGAAAAAAAAAAGAAAAAAAGAAGAAAGGCAAAAAAAGGTTGATAAACCCACCTATCTCCCTTTTGTAAATGACTGTGATCGCGGGTCCACTGCACGAGTAAACCGCGCCCGCTGACGTGAGGTGCAATTATGAATCCCGGCGATTCAGGGTCGTAAGGGACTTCGACCATGGCCAAAGTTGCGCATTCGTTCGTGCTTAAGATTGATGTAAAACTCACGTCGTGGATCTGATTTTGAATAGTTTAATGAGTTTATCGATAGATGGCGGAATAAATTATTTATATTTACGTTTTTTTTGGTTAATTCGTTGATTTTATCTTCTAAATATGTCTGTAATGCTAAATATTCCTGTTGCATGTTTAGTATTGTGAGTTCCTCACGTTCGAGTTGATATTCCAACTCTGCTTGGTGAATTCTCGTGTCTAAACTGTGTAAATAACGAGTGTTAGGAGCCTTAAATATGTTTTGAAAATTTATGATTTTTTTTTTTATTATACTCGTTTGCCTCCATTTTTTCCATGTTTAACTGCAGGTTTTTAATCACGCTTTTTTTCGTATTCATTTCGTGTTGAATTTGCATCATTCGGTCTTGTTTTCCTATTATTTCGGCCACTTTGGACACATTTTTGCCCTTGTTATTAACATCGGAATTTAGGTCGGGTTTTGTCATCTGCAAAATTTAAAAATTACGAAATAAAATTTTATTTATTTAATTTAAATAAAATTTAAAAATAACAAAATTTTACCATTTCTTTTAATAATTTCTGGTTCTGGTCCTTGAGTGTTAAAATAGAATTTTCTTTATCTTGTAAACTTTTTCTCAACATTTCAACTTCTTTTATCAGCTGCAATGAATAAAAAGAAAAATTTTATTAAGATCCACACATGATTTGCCATTCAGTCCACTCCTATCGTTTTTGAATAGCGATTTTCAAAAGATATTTGCCAACCAAAGTTACGCCCAATAAACAAGAATAATTCTCATTTAGTCCTATAACCATGACCTCTTTTACAAATTACTGAATTTTATACTCGATAATTAATAATTTTCAACCTATTTACACTACTCAAATCAAATAAAAAAAAATCCTAATTTCCTTCAAAGTTGACTTTTGAAATGTAAATCAATTTACCTTCGTGATTCGATCGTTGGCTAAATTAATATCGTGTACTCGTCTGGCCGTAATTTCTTGCGGAATCGAAGGCAGTAGAGGTCGCGATGCAATTTGCGGTGTTTTATTACGAACTTTAGTTTGATGATCATTGCTCAATGAAACTTCAATATTTGCCATCTGAAATCGACATCGTTGTTTGTTAATTTGAAAAACTCTTTTCCATCCGAAACCTCTCGTCGTTGCCATCGCTAAGGTATATAATAAAAATAATAAATTCTTATTTCCTTTTAATGATAAAATATCATCGTTACGAGTCAAGATATGCGATAATTAACGATTTTTTTCGCTCTGATTCCAATGACAGTGAATTACTATACGACTGTGTGCAACAAGTTGTTGCTGTTCGAGTCGATGAATTCTTTAATTAACTTAGCACGGCCTCGTTGTATGCAAATGATTATTTTTGCTAAATCACTGCATTTCATACCTTCGCTTCCAGTGATTCCAAGCGGTAAATTCGGGGATTCAATGCATCTGTTGACAAAGCTGGCAATGTTGTCTATAAATTAAAATTAATTTATAAATTAATTTTCATTAAAAAAAAAATTATTTATTAAATTTAAAAGTGAAATTCAAATTTTTTTTAAAAAACTTAAAAATGAAGAAACTCAAAATCATTCGAGCAAATAAAGGTGTGCTCAATTCCATTAATGATGACGCAATTGTTTTTCCCATTAGAAAATATGATAAATAAAATTTAAAAAAAAAAAA
>JAQFZU010000304.1:0-32485 GCA_034696185.1 Henia vesuviana | reverse complement strand
ATATAGTTATACGGAGTTAAACAACCGGTGGATGTGTTCAGGTATGTGCGATACACTTTTATCATATCAACCATCAAGGGAGTAGCGATCCGTCATTTAAATATTTTTATTCGAAACCTTTCAGAGAAATTGTTAACGATATGTATAAAGTAAACAACAGAAAGACATAAAATAAATTATTAACTTTTGTCAACGGCCGAGATTTTAAGTCTTAAGACATATTGGTCGAGTTCATTAAAGAATTTGGGAGAGCGCGAATACCAAGTTAAGCCTCTAATTCAACAACCCCCACGAAGAACTGAATCGGGCGATTAAATTAGCTTAATTTAACAATCTTTGCTAATTAATCAACACCGTTCGCAACATGTCAGCTTCAATGAATCCCACTTTTTAAAAATTTAAAATAAAATCATCCAATTTCACTTTTTAATTCCCGCAAGTTCAGCGACTTGTAACTTAATTAAAAAGGTGATTATTAAGCAAAAATTAGTTTAATTTCTTCCACTATTTATTTAGCGAGTCTTGTTGAATAGCAATTGTTTTGGGTGAGGTCAAATGGTGACTTGCTGACCTCCAATGTCATGACAACGAATAAGATGCGCAACGTCACTTTACCATTTCTTGGCCGAATGGCCTTGATGCAGAAATGGCTTTGGGCAATGGCTTTTACAACGACTAGGTTTTCTTAAAGAGGTATGGGTTCGGTCTTTTGCCTTCCATTACTTAAACACAGTAGCATGAAGAAGGAAGTTTTGTTGTTGGTCACGCGGGGGCCATGATGGAAAATTGGTATAAAATTAACAACGCGATTCTTCCAAGAAATAAATTAGTTAAATAAAGCTCAATTGTGTCTAAATCCACTGAATCACGGTTAGGATATAATAAAAATTTAAGCAAATTTAATTAAATTTTAGATTTAATCTATGACTCATTTCACATATCAAAATGTATGAAATCGGAAATTGTACGAAATCCTATTCCTGTTAATGACGTATTAAGATTAAATTTATTGATTTTTTATTATTATTATGACTGTCTAAGAGCATTTTAAAAATTTACTCGAATAATCAATTAAGCCAAAAATAAAACAGTACAAGAGCTACCTGCATTGGGGTGTGGTGTCGTATATTGGCAACATATATTGTTTTTCACATTTTATCACTTGTTTTTGAAAAACAATTTGTCAATAGTTTCATTTTTGGTTTTGACAATCCTGATAAACAGATTAAATTATTTCGTAATTAAAAATTAACTGGGAAAATATTATGAAAATGTAATGCCATTGAGTTGTTACCGCAAGAACAATTCATTATGGATTTTGGAGGTCAACGAGTAGGAGGAAACGGGTGGCTGATATACCTACACAACTTCCTTCCGAAATTATCAAATATCTGGAGAGATCAGTTTCCACCATTGATTTGGGTCACGAGCTTGACCTCGTGAGTTAAGTCGAGTGAGATAAAAATATAACCCTAAAATGATCTTTAAAAAAATTAATAATGTAGTTTTCGTACCCGGATTATCGAATTTGTGTTTCAGTTTTTTTTTTAACCTTTTTTTAACAATTTATATGTGGGAGTGGTTGAACTGAAGATCCTGTTCGAGTAAGCGCGAACTTGACCCTCATAGTTGACTGAGAGGGGGGGAAAATGGTGAGATCGAAGCGGGGATAAATGTTTTCTTCCTGTTGGAGTTAACGAAAACACTGAGAAATGCGATATTTGAATTTCATTTGAATTCAGTCTCGGTTTTAAGAGTTCGTATTTCCCCGAAAGTATTTCAACCAATTGAATTTGGTATCACTTTCGGTTTGAATTATAGAATTTTTTTATTTTATATTTTTAGGATATCACATGCTGGTTCGTGAACCTATACTTTATTTATCCGTGTTCACAAGCGTCATTTCCCGTCTTGCGACGATCATTGACAATTTCCTGCACGCAGTGGTACGTGGATTATTTTAGTTCGCTAACAAACACGTGTGAAAAAAGAGGAATTTTCAATTTTTACTTGTGACAAAGTGACAAAGCGAGAATGATGCAGCGAGATACAATCTTTGTCGCTATGGTGATAGTCGTCATGGCCGCAGCGTCATCGGCTTTGGAAGGGTCCAATATATGCATGAGGACAGAAAAGTGAGTTGAAATATTTTTATGATATTTATTTATTTTAGAAACAATGTTGATATGTTTATTTTTTTTAACGATGTCTGTTTTTGTTTTGAAAAAGGTTTAGAATAATTTAATTGGTTTGTCAATCACTAACGAAATTTGGGGTCAGTGAACTGAAACGAGCGAGGAAATTCAGCGGATGATATTGGAAGGAGAGCTCGAGACCCAGGGTTGGGTCTCGACGATAGTAATGATGATAATGTGTACTTACCCGGTAACTAATTGTACTCATGGGCTCGGCGCCATAACGATAATTGAATGGCCGCAGGAAACTAAAGTGATTCACCCAACTACTTATGGCCAAATAAAAAATTTTGCTTTATATTTTTGTGTGATTTTTTAAAAATGATAATGAAATCCGTGTCGATCCGCTCCAACGAATAACGGATGTTATCTATTTTATTTTTTTTGTGTTTATATTTTTTTATTAAATTTCTAAATTTTAAATTTAAAAAAATTTAATGCAAATATTTAAAAAAAAAATTTTTTTTAATTATTATTTTATTTTTAATAGGAGTTTTGAAGCGGTTAAAGAAGCTTATATGAAACCATATCAAGTGAGAACGTATACATGGTGTTTGGCCATTCCACCTCGTTGTTCTCGATACAAGTGAGTGATGAGACACCGACACCTTGACCGAGGAACCCAACTCCCGCTTTATTCATTACACTTTTTATCATTGAAATTAGCATAATATTATTCTATTGTTTTATTCTATCTTTATCTTTTAGGATTGCTTACACAACTGCTTATCGAACAGTAAATAAACCGACAAATATAACAGTCGAAACCTGTTGCAAAGGTTATGCGGAAACAAGCACAGGCCAATGCATTGGTATTAATTTTTTTAAAGTGTTAATTTTAATAGTTGATTGATAGCAATGCATTAATTTTCAGCAATTTGTTCACAAACATGTATTCACGGTGTTTGTTCTGCTCCTGATACTTGTAAATGTCACGCCGGATATGGCGGACCGACTTGCAGCGTTTGTAAGTCTTATTTTATTTTGATTTGATTTATTAATAATTATAAGCGATTAAGTTTTCCGAGCTTCCTGCGTTTCAATAATTTATTTGTTTTCATGTGACTTCCTCTATTGAATAACTTAATTATTGTAGCTTGCCCGGATGGGAAATGGGGATCTGGTTGCGACCAACACTGTCCATGCAAGAATGGTGCTAAATGTGATCCTTTTGATGGACACTGTACTTGTTCGCCTGGTAAATTCAGTTTTTTGAAAAAATTCAAAATAAAATTTATTATATTAAATATTTATTTATTTATTTTTAAGGTTGGAGAGGAGAGAAATGTACACAACCTTGCGCCGATGGGTATTATGGTGACTCGTGCAGAGAAAAGTGCAGATGCAAAAATAATGGAATTTGTAATCACATTAGCGGTGCGTGTAAATGTGCGCCTGGATTCAAAGGTCCATTGTAAGTTGTTTTCTCAATTGGAAAATTATATTTTTATAAATTTTTGTAATAAATAAAATATTATCAGATGTGGAGAGCATTGTCCCGAAGGAACGCATGGAGACGAATGTAAATCCAAATGTACTTGCCAAAATGGTGGCACTTGTGATCACGTGACAGGCACTTGTTTCTGCCCACCAGGTTGGACGGTGAGATAAATAATGCATTAATTAAATTTTTGCTCTTGTTTTATTATTATTTATTTATTTAATAAGGGTGATGTATGCGCAAATCCATGCCCGACAGGAACATTTGGAGAGAAGTGCACACAAATTTGTAATTGCTATAACGGGGCTCCTTGTCATCATACTACGGGTACATGTATGTGCCAATCTGGTTATCGCGGTAAAAAAGTAAGAAAATAAATTTTTGTATTTTTCAATTTAAAAAAAAATTTTTTTTTTTGTAATTTTAATAATTTATTTAGTGTCAAGAAACCTGTCCACCAGGTACGTTTGGTGTAAACTGTTTTGGAGTCTGTAACTGCAGTCAACATGGAAGTTGTTCACCCATTAATGGTGCTTGCGATTGTGACGAAGGGTTTATGGGTGAATATTGCCAAGATAGAGGTAATTAATTCGCTTAAATGAGAAATATTAAATAAAAACAATTTGAAAATGCAGCATGTCCTGATTGTACCTACGGACCGCCCCATTGCGATCAAGTGTGCGCATGTGTGACAGAAAACACAGTCTCGTAAGTTAAATTGAACTAATTTCTTTTGACTTTGATTGATTAATAAATTTGCATTCAGGTGCCATCCAAAGACTGGAGAATGCGAATGCAAAGCTGGTTGGAATGGAAAGATTTGCGCAAGACCGTGTCCAATTTACACATATGGTTACAAGTGTCATGCAACGTGTGATTGTCAAAACGGAGCTTATTGCAACCCAATTAACGGGACATGTGGATGCACACCAGGTTATCTTGGTGAAAAGTGTGAATTGCGGTGTCCTGTAGGCAAATATGGCCATAAATGTCAACAAATTTGTTTTTGTCAAAATAACGCGACATGTTCTCACGAAGACGGCAGATGCGTTTGTCAATCAGGTAGGATAGATTTATTATGCAACTTAGTATTTTCAATAATTAAATTATTATATTTTTAGGATGGCAGGGCATGGCTTGTGATATTCCATGTTATAAAGGGCAATACGGTAAAGACTGCAAACAAGTGTGCAAATGTGCAAACGGTGGTGCTTGTCATCATATTACCGGTGAATGCACTTGTGCACCTGGATTTTCTGGAAGTTTCTGCGAAAAATCGTGCGAGCTTAAAACATTTGGTATGGGTTGCAATCAACAATGTTCGTGCGATTGGACGGACACGATATCGTGCGATTCAGTAACTGGTTCTTGCAAGTGCAAACCTGGTTGGAAAGGTAATTGATTTACAATTTAAATTTAGTAGAAAATAGATAAAAATCTCTATGACTAAAACAGGTGTTAAATGCGAAACTCAATGCGATGAAGGTTTCTACGGAAATGATTGTCAAAGTGATTGCAATTGTAAGAACGGTGCGTCATGCGATTACGTAACGGGTAAATGCACTTGCCGCAGTGGTTGGACCGGAACAAATTGCGAACAAAGTATAATAGACAATTAATACTGAAAAATTCATTTACTAATTTATTTTTTTAATTTAAAGAATGTCTGCCTGGTACTTTTGGTCAAGATTGTGCTGAAATGTGCCCTAAATGCCCCAATTCAGATGGAACTTGTAATCATGTAACGGGACGATGCACTTGTGAGCCCGGTTTCACAGGACTCAACTGCGACGAAGCTTGTCCGAAAAACACTTGGGGTTCGCATTGCGCTAATAAATGCACTTGTAAGACCGAAGGTGAATGTAATCCAAGAACGGGCGAATGCGTGTGTCTTCCAGGATGGACTGGCAGCGATTGCAGTCATCGTGAGTTAGAAATAAAAAATTTGACGCGCAAAGTTAAATGTTTTTAAATTTATTTTTAGCATGTCCGCGTGGTACCTACGGCTTAAAATGTTCTCAAACATGTAAATGTACAAATGGTGGTCATTGTCGACTTTCCGATGGAGAATGTCGGTGCCCACCCGGTTGGATCGGTCCACAATGTACTGAAGGTATTTAATGTTAATAACAGTGCACTAATAACGGTGGTTAAGCTTTCCCGCAAATAATTCTATGTCTTGTCTTTAGTATGTCCCGAGGGATTCTATGGTGATCACTGTATGAAAGCTTGCGAATGCAAAGGCGATGATTTTGTATGTCATCCGACAATAGGCTGTATTAACAAATACGAAGTCGCGGGCCAGCAGTGTGTCGTTGCTCGTAAGCAATACTTAACTCTCTTTCTTTTAACAAATTCTAAATTAACAGAAAGAATTAATTTTTTTTTAATTTATATATTTTTTTTACTTTTAGCTATGCATAATAGAATAGCGGAGCATAGTCGTCACGCTGAGACAGTTTCAGAAGCAGATTCTACAGTGACATCAATGATTATTGGATTCATCGTTGCTATTATCGTTTTAGTATGCGCAGTTTTGGGCATAATATTTTTATTGAGGCGAAATAGGAGACTAAAGGAAGAATTAGCTTATGTAACGTAAGTATTTTAATAAATAGTATTAATTAGGTAATTTTAATGAGGGCAATAAAACTATTTTTAGTTATGTAGCTGAACCTCGGGATAGCGTAGGTGAGAAGTAAATTACTAATGTTATTTAGTTGAATTTTAACTGTATTTTTCGTATAACAGATAATTCGCACTTCGATAATTTAATATACACGTACAACTCGACATCACAAACAAATGCACCTTTAAATAACGTTTATCCCAATACAAAAGTGAAGCAAATACACAATAAAATTAGTAGTTCTAATTTAAAAAATGCAGAAAATGCCAAATTGGCCCAATTTGAAGATAATGCAGACAGTGATACTGGTAAATCTTTATACTTTACTTTATTTTTCAATACCAAACCCGAAAATAGAAGTAACAGTAGTAAATGCTAGATAAAAATTAATTCTTTAGGATTAAGGAAAATTAATTTTTTTTAATACGGTTAATAAGGTTCTCATTTTTCTATCAGTTTCATCAAAACCTATTTACGCAAATGTAGAGGGTATCGATAATGTATTATGTAATTCATCTTGTAGAGATGTGGACAATTTAACGGGGGAGGATAACGGTGAGTGCTACCTAGGACTAATGCAACTTTGGATAGTAGCTGTTACTTTTTATTTATTTATTTATTTTTGATTGGATTCTAGTTTTCGCTTATTGGCAATATAGAAATACTATTCGAGATTATTAAACATTTTATTATTTTTAGGAGCAGTTGGAGGAACATTATACGACGAACCGAAACATAAATTTCAGGACGTAGAACGTAATCCAAACTTATATCACAGCATTGAAGAACTCAAGGTATCAGACAAAAAACCTGCAGAACATTTATACGACGAAGTAAAAGCGAAAAAAATTGAAGGTTAAATAATTAATACGAATGAAATTATAGGATTTCATAAATTAATTTGTAGGTTTAGAAAAAGAACCTTACGATCATCTTCAACACCAAAGACCTGGATCCGAAATGAAACCTCATTATCATAGAATGGATAATTCTAAGTCATCGTCAAAATCGCCCCGAACGAAACATAATTAAATGTCTATTTTTTTAGTACACGATTTTTATAGGAATTATTTTTGCCTGTACTGAAGTTATCAAATTGAATTTTTAGTATGGGAATTTCTATGAACAAATCACGATTCAGTAAAATTTTTTACTATCAAATTAAATTTCAATTATCTTTGAATATTTATTTCTTGTTTTTTTTTTTACAATGAAATGGGACCATGTTTATGTAATTGACGATTTTAAGTTTTTGTAAATAAATTTACTTTTTTTTTTTAAGTTTAAAAATTTACTGCCAGTGATTTTCTATCACTGTTAAAAATGAAATATTTGTAGTATACTTTTATGTGAATAAAGTTGATAGTATCGTTTCTTTAATTTTACCGTTTTATTTATCAACTTTGTTTTTTTTTTTAAATTTTTTTGTTTCAACGGATGCGGGTTGTGCGAGCTGCATCGTCACCGCTTGAGGGGCAAATTTAAAATTTAATTTCGCGCGGTTGGCGTGTTTATATTTCATTTAGTTTATACACTGCTAAATTTCAAATAAGGTAATGTAATTTTGCGTTTATAATTATATTGAGTTTGAAATTATAGGGAAAAATATACTATGTATTTTTTTTTATTTAAGTCTTTTTTTTTTAAATATAAATTTTTTTTTATAATGTCAGTTTCGATCTCATTTGGGGTTTTAAACGAATGTAGATGTAGATTAACGATTAGCTAAAAAATATTTAAAAATTGTTTTTTTTTTTAATTACTTAGGTCATCAATTGATCACATGTTTATAGTCCCCTCTCTCAAGGGGCCTTAATAATAATGGGTTAGTTTTTTCCCACGGTAAAAAACATATTTTTTAACGAAAGGTAAGTTTCGGTTTTCTGATATAAATCGGACAATGTAATTTAAACATTACTTTTGTTTATTAAACATTACTTTTATGAAAATTCGCATTTTCGTGATAATATCCACAACTTTTTCTAAATATCCATTTTTCAACACTTTTCATGTTTTAAGCAAAAAGAAATAAATACGCAATTTTCTGGTTTTACAATGAATCCGACATCACACCCTAAACTTTTTGAGTGGCTTTATGATGAGGAAAGTTCGCTGAATAACGAAGATCAAGATCCTTTTTCTAGTGATAATGGTATTTTCGATAATAATATTCTCGCTGATAGTAAATTGTTATTGCTAAAATTATTTATTTAGATAGTTTATTCTTGAACATGCCGATATCTGCTGAAGAAAGTATTTCAGATTCACTTTTAGAGGTATAACAAAAATTATAATAATTTTGAGGGAAAAGGTTTTTTTTGTTAAACTATATCTCTTTTTCAGCCATGGTCAGGTAGTGAATTACCTGAAGGCGATTGGCCGGACATCAACAATTCTTCAACAGTAGAAGACATTTTAGGATTTACTAATATTGAGTCATTCAATAGCTGTACTAAACCATTTTCTAATCCAAGTAAAAATAAGTGATTACATAGTGATTCTTTGATTATCTAAAATTTTATTTTCTAATTATAAGCTTTAGACCATTGCACAATTGAAAAAGTTCAAATACCTGATGACGAAAAACCTGAAAGTAGTAATAAAATACAAGTAAAGTCCGAGATTTTGCCCAATCATATAAAATGCAAACAAGAAATCCACGTACAAGAAACAGAAGTTACATTAAAAAACAGCGATTTGCGGACGGAATTCGAAAAAATTGCAAAAGTGGATAATACATCGATTAATAAAGAATTACATGAAAGCATAGTTGTGGAGCAAGTAAATTTATCTTTAATCACATAAATAACTGTAAAATTTTATTTTATGTTTCCAATCATCCAATAGTATGATACACAAAAAACCTTAAAACAAAAGACAGAATCTTTTAATTTTGCAATTTGGGCTTTAAAAAGCATTTTACCTGAATGTGAGCGCAATGGATTAGACGAAACGGATAAGGTGAAATTAAGTATAATAGAATATTAAGTAGAGATTATATTTTACTCTTCTGTCACCAAGCAATTGGAGGCCTAAATTTTTTGAAAAACAACTGATAAACTAAGTGCTTTCCCATTCATTAGCTCCAGTTTCAGATCTGTTTATACATTAGAAACAGTAATCGTAATCGATAACTAACAAATAATTTATCGATTACTGGCCACTAATATATTTATTTATTTCATATTTAGCATGCCCAGAAAATATGATTTTTATGCTTTTAATATAAAAATGAAAGCACAATACCGATTCAGATAATTTGAAAAGAAATTGACTTTTCTTTTTTCTTGCAAGACCTAACCATTAAAATGTTTTAAAAAAATTATAAGAAAATGTTTATAAAAATTTATAGGATTCGAACTTAGCTACCCGCTCCACAAACATGGGATGCTTCCTTACCTGTCTTTCCTAAAATACAAAATTTTTTAAAAATAAAAACATGCATTAGTTTTTAAAATAGCATTATTTTTCTGGTTTTAAATGCTATTTTTTCAAAATATTGCTAAAATTATAATATTCTTAACAATTAGTGTAAAGTAGAAAAAAGCTGTTTTTAATTAAGTTGTAATTAAGTTGTGCAGCACAGCCTGATTGCAGCCTGTAAATCAATTATATTTTGATTTAAAAAAATCTAAATATTGATTTCAATGCTGATGTGATTAGGTTATGTTATATAATAGCTTAATTTCTACTTTTTTCTATCTTACATCCATGTTAATAATATTATGATTATTACAAAATCTTAGAAGGCTTGTTTTTAATCACAATAAACTAAGAAAAAAATTAAAAAATTCTGGTTTCTGATCGGCTTATGACTGGAATCAGTGATTAAAGTCATCAAAACAAATATTTGTTGGGACTCGTAAATTTTCGAAAATTTATCTCGATTTAGGTGCTCGAGCTTTTGTCTGAATTTGCTGTACTAAAGCAACGAATTCGAGTATTTTTGGATTTTCTGTAACTAACAAGGAGTGCTTCCCTTCTTCCTCTCCTCCGATTTACATAATTTTAAAAAATAAATCGATTATTAGTTAACTAGAACACTGCCCCAATCTTAAGACACCATTTGTTTAAATGAAATTAAATATTGTTAAACTTTTAGCTTAATAATGCATGTCTTCTCACAGGGAAAAATCAAACTATTTTCTTATGGGGAAAAGTGTTAATTAGTTAATTAATGATCGATTTATTTCTTTAAAATTATGCAAATCGAAGGAGGGCAAGTAGGGAAGCACTCCTTGTAAGTCTTACAAATTTTCGAAAGTTTACATGCCATAAGTATTAGTACGGCTGAAAATTCTACTCTGCTGAAAGAAACTTTAGAACTTTAAATAAAAAGAAAGTTCTGGGTTCTTTCAAAATGTTGCAACAGTCGGAGAATTTTCTTTCGAGGGAATAAAATATATTTTAATCGCATTAAATTTGGTTGCTATGCAGGGAAGTGTTTTGCACGCAACCGCGGATTACATAGAAAAGCTACGCGGTGAAATTAATGCAAATCTTCATCAGTTAGGAGTAGCAGAAGACGAATTTTGGCACGAATTCGAATTGAGAAATGCTCAGTCAATGCAAAGAGAAGAAAAAGTCGTTAAATCATCTAGGAAACCAGAAGATGATGGTACTGGAGCACATAACTCTTAATTAATTTATTTAAATCCTTTTATTTTTATTAGCCGCGAATGAAGTTAAGCGCCCTCCCAATGCTTTTATACGATTTTCCGTAGCTTTTCGTAAAATGGTTGCTCAAGATTTTCCTAATAGAAGTAATAGAGAAATTTCGCAAATGCTTGGCAGTATTTGGAGGCGCATGCGGCAAGAGGAAAAAGAACCTTTCATGTAAGTAACTTACCGTATTTTACTTTTGCAATAAAACTTTTTTTTACTTTATAACTTAATTTGCCAATGTAGAAATCAATTTTACTGTGAACTGCAACAAACTCGACGCGATCATCCTGAATGGAATTACGCTGGGAAAAATTCAAATCGTCTTCAGATTGATTTAGATTCAGTCCAACCCGAACGACTGCGACCTCGAAATCACGAACAGAATTTCAGTTACAAAAATATGGTAAATAATTGAAATTTAATAAATGAATTGCAATTTAATTTTGACGATTTTATTTATTTTAGCAACGCAGATTAACAGCGAAAAGTGCAAAAACTCATAAAACCAAAAAAGCAAAAATAGAAATCGAAAATTGGGCGCAATGTGATTCTTGTAATAAATGGCGAAAATTACCAGATGCTTACATACAAGAATTACCAGAAAGATGGTAAGTTGATGTGACTTTAAGCTCTAAATCTTTCACGTCGAATAATCTTCCGTAGGATATGCTCTATGAACCCAGATCAAACCCGGAATAACTGCGATGTAGAAGAAGAAAGTTAAATAATTTATTAATCTTATTACGTGGGAAATTTTATTATCACAATCTGTTATTTTAAGCACAGTTTTTGTTTTCCTTTACACACATAATGTTTTCCTTAATTGCATTTGTTCAATTATGTTTTTATCTTTTATGTTTTCCTTTTTTTTTCCTTTGGTCCGGCAAAGGATTCTTCTTGTTTTTGTAAACGGATAAGCTTAGCACTCATTCTAAGTCCATGTCTCGCAGCCCTGTGGAACAAATTGTGAAATATTAATATTCGTAATTATTTATCATCATGTGATTATCGTTAAATACTTGTGAGCCGTTCTTCCATTACACTTTTTAAAAACATCATCGTCTAAACTGAAATTTTATTTTAAATTAAAAATTTTATGGTTTCATTTTTTAAATGTTTATTTTACTTGAAATTGCTGCTTATACTTAGATTACTTGTGTTTTCAATCACTTCAGTATTAATAACTTTGTGAGAATTATGCTGTAATGTTTCAGCCTATTTAATTAAAATAATTGAGTTTTTTCACGAATAGTTGTTAGGAATATAATTCATACTTTAACAAATATTTTATGTTGTGATGTTGTAATTTCTGGCTTGCCTAGTTTCCTTTTTTTATTGTTGTTTAGTACATTAATAGCTACATTATTCTGAAAAAAAAAATAATTGAATAAAAATTATAAAAGTATTAAACACGAAAAGAGAAATACATTAGCATTTTTTACGATGATGTTGCTAGCAGCCGTATTAAATACTTGATTCCACCAAAAGCACTTATATTCCAATCCATTGTCGTACCCGAGCTATGATTATATTATTAATATATCATTAAGAAATTGAATTTCAATACTTACTCCATTATTATTGAATTTTAATTTTGGTTTAATTGCTGCCGTTCTACCGTTTTCCTGTTTTCCTAATCCTTTGCCTATTAAAATATTGTACGAGACCATTTTAGTTTATCAAATTTTTATCGATGACTATTTGTTTACCTTCCTTCCAACCATATTTTTCTAATTGTGCACGTGCAAAGTCAGTCGAGGCTGCCATGTCACCGGAAACATGCCCCGGAAACAATCGGTTGCAAACTAATCTCTAATGTCGACTTGATGAACCTTGAAAGTCTTAATTGATACTCGAAACAAAATTAGTGATGTTTAGAGCTATTTATTTTTACCTTGTTTTTCGTATTCCATGCAGCACGTTGGTGATAACAATCTAATGAAAATTACACAACTTAAATTTTTTGCGATGGGAATCGTTCTATGGCTAGAATAGTTTTTGCACTTCCTTCCATGATGCTGATCGTGAGAAACATGGTGGCAACACTTTGATTTGTTATATCACGTTCGGCACTCTAACCGAGGAATATAAGTTTATAAAAAATTAAACGGGGTAGCCAAAAATTTTCTGTGGATAATGTTTGGGATGGGTACCGTCCAAAACCAGGTAAAATTCCATTAAATTCCTAACTGAAAATTACATCATCTTCTTAGAACGTGATATTAATTAAGTTTATATTTTTTTAAAATTCTAAACTTTAGGTTTTGCTACCGTTAACACACATTGCATCTATTGTGACAAATGTACGAGGACTAATTCCAGCACCGAATCGGCAATCTAGAATTAAATCAACGAATTGCGATGTTAAACCTACAACGTCAGAATGTGCTGAGAGTCTGAATAAGGTTACGATTCGAGAATTTTTATATCTGAAAATATGTTTTTTTTTTTAAATTGACATTTTTATAATTATACAGGCAGTGGAAAATTGTACGGAATTACAAACGACTTCGTTAAAATCATTTGTACAAAATGATCCACATCTTATCTGCCCTTTCACGTACCTCGCACATGTACAAAATAAGAAATCGCGGGTCCCATGGAAAACTCATATTTCTCATATTTCGGCAGAAACATTTTTTGAAAATGTAAATGGCTTTTCAAAAGACATTTTATACCGTTCATTTACGCCTGTTTCATCGACTTCGTATTTATTAGCACCTAATAAACTACTTTCCTTGTCAAGTATAAATTTTGGTCAGAAAAGGTTTTTTTTAATATTTCATATTATTTCTTAAAATATTCTTTTTTTTATTAATAGCTCAACGACGTTATTTTAGAACTCGTCAGAATTTAGGAGGTTTAGGCAGGAAAATTTATAACGATTCAAATCGCTCGTTTATGCAACGTTTGTTTGGGTTTCGTCTAATCCGAAATGGAAAAGAAAAGCAAAAACTCTTTGCAGAAGCTGAAAAGAGTGATAAGTTAAAAGCACTTTTATCGGATGCCAATTTGACTAAGGATGAACAACAAAAGATCAAGGTGAATGACTCAGACCTTGAGACAAAGCTGAAGGTTATGTTCGTGTAGTGAACATTTTAAAAAGAAACTGTTAGATATAGTTTTTAAGTAAAACAAAAATTTTTGTTTTAATTATTTAGATTGCTTTTGCTGAAGGTTATTTGTCTTCAGACGGCAAAGGTCGACCGGGAACAAAATTGAGAATATTTAACGTTTTCCGTGATTTAATGGGAATCGTATTAATTATTGCAATTTTGTTTACATTTATGGGTAAATTCATACAAATCGATGTAATTAATTTAACTTCTAATTTAATGATTTACATTATTTCTTAGGTGGTTCATTCCGAGTACAAATTGGAGGAACGAATGAAGTGCATCCTGAAGAAATTAATGTCACTTTTGGTGATGTTAAAGGGGTCAGTGAATTAATTAAGAAATTTTGTTAGATTAATTGACATATTTTACAACAGGTAGACGAAGCGAAGCAAGAGTTGCTGGAAGTGGTGGAATTTTTAAAAAATCCGGAAAAATTTTCAGTTTTAGGTGGAAAATTACCAAAAGGTAAATTGCTAATTTCATATAATTTATTTTGTTTACATTACCAATTAATATTAAAATTTAAAAAATTGCAGGAGTTTTGTTGGTTGGACCTCCAGGAACAGGCAAAACCCTTTTAGCACGCGCAGTTGCGGGTGAAGCTGGAGTTCCTTTTTTCCATGCTGCCGGACCTGAATTTGATGAGATTCTCGTCGGTCAAGGTGCAAGACGAGTACGAGATTTGTTTAGTAAGGGTTTAATAAAGTGTAAGCACAACTTTTTGCGATTAATTACATTTGGGATTACAGGTACTGCTAAAGGTCGAGCACCGTGTGTAGTATTTATAGATGAAATCGATTCTGTAGGTGCCAAACGTACAAATTCAGTTTTACATCCTTATGCTAATCAAACTATTAATCAACTTTTATCGGAAATGGATGGGTAAATATTAAAAAAATAATTACAGAAATAAAAATCTAAACTCTTTAATTTTTATATAATTTGCTGAATAGTTTTAGACAAAATGAAGGCGTGATCGTATTAGGCGCTACAAATCGCCGGGAAGATTTAGACAAGTATTTTTAATTTTTTTTTTAATTATAATATACTTAATGAATTTTAAAACTTTCTTAGGGCTTTATTACGTCCTGGTCGATTCGATGTTGAAGTTCAAGTTCCACCGCCCGATCTTCAGGGAAGAAAAGAAATTTTGCAATTATATTTAAGCAAAGTTAAAACTGGGCCAGGTAAATAATAGACATTGGCAATCACAATTTAAGTTATTTTTCATCATTTTAACGACTTTAGATGTCGACGTAGAAGTATTAGCGAGAGGGACAACTGGGTTTACTGGTGCCGACATCGAAAATCTGGTCAATCAAGCTGCCGTTAGAGCAGCGATTGACGAAGCAACAATGGTCTCGATGAAATATTTAGAAAATTCAAGAGACAAAGTTTTAATGGGTATTTGAAAAAATTGAAACAAAAAAATGAGAAATTTTGAATTTGGTGAAATTCTAATAGGTCCTGAACGCAGATCGAGAATCCCAGACGACGAAGCCAACACTATAACTGCTTACCACGAAGGTGGTCACGCACTGGTCGCTTACTACACTAAAGATGCTCAACCACTGCATAAAGTGACCATCGTACCTCGGGGACCTTCACTCGGCCACGTGAGAATTTTTAAAACGAATAATTCTAGCTAATTTAATATTTATTATATTTAGACTGCTTACATACCTGAGAAAGAACGATATCACGTAACGAAATCTCAAATGATGGCCACATTGGATACACTGATGGGTGGCAGAGCAGCTGAAGAACTCATTTTTGGACCTGATAAAATTACATCGGGCGCATCGAGCGATTTGAAGCAAGCCACTGCATTGGCAATTAATATGGTTAAGGAATGGGGGATGTCAGAAAGGGTATAAAAATTACTAAGATTTATATCGGATTTTCAACTATTAATACTGTATTTAGGTTGGAGTACGAACGTTTGAAGATAATCCGAATTCTCTGGTAGTTGTCAATGAAATTGGCGTGTCAACGACTGAGTCAATTGACGCGGAAATCAAACGTTTACTCTCGGTAACGATTAATAATTATCAATAAATGATTGAAATAAAATTATTATTTCTCTAGGACTCGTATGAAAGAGCAAAACAGATTCTTAAAGTTCATTCCAGGGAACATAAATTGCTCGCAGAAGCACTTTTAAAATACGAAACTTTGGATGCTGAAGACATTAAGGCAATTTTAGGGAAAAAGGATAAAGAACGAAGAGAATTACCATCTTTAAACCCTCTAAGCTCTTTAAAAAATTAATATTAAATCGGTTGAATAAGTTCGTTATTGTTGTGTATTATTGATTACGCATAAAATGGCTACCCGTTTAAAGGAAAATAATAATTTTTGATAAACCTGATAAAGAAAATGTAAAATCTTTTAAAGTGTTAAAAATTGTTTTGCCACCTAAAATTTAGAATATTTCATAAAATTAAATTTTAATTTATTCAACATTTATTCGGTTTGCATTATTTCGTCATGATTACAGAAAGAAAAACAAACCTTTTCAACAAACATTTTAAATTAATTCAATTCTCTTTTTAAAAATTTCAAATTCATAACTAACACACGATAAATTTATAACCTAACTTAAAAACAATATCATTTAATCCTATTTAAAACTATATCAGGAAGAACGTACAACGATTTTTGCTCCTCACTATTTGCTAAATTAGAAACTAATTTTTTCGCTTCTTTACAATGTGACTCTGCCAAATACCTGGTTTGTCGTATTCCATTACTCTATTAAATAAGACATTTTCATTTTTGTTTTATTATTTGGCGGAAAAAAAATACCAGTGACACGGCTTCTAAAGCTCGTTCCACGTCTCCCGGTTTTGAAAATCTTCGCATGATCATCGCATTTAATTCGGGGAACTGAATGTATATTGAAAGTAAATAATAAAATTTTTAAATTCGAGATAATTGTTTTACTTTTTCACAGGCAAAAAGAACTGGTGCCGTAGCTAAACCCAATCTCAAGTCGACAGCCACTGGTTTTCCTAAAACTGCAGACGTTGACTCAAAATCCAATACGTCATCTATAAGTTGAAATGCAACACCGATGTTTCTACCATATTCAAATGCTATTTGCTGCAGGTTAGTATCGGCACCACCGAGTATAGCAGTCTACATAAATATTTCAGTTATAATAATGATTATAATAAATTTCTACTTATTTTACCGCTTTGCAACTTTGTGCGATTAAACTCGCGGTCTTTTTAAAGTTTTTATACAAATAGTGAGTAAATCTGTCGTTTTCTAGTTCTTTAGCTCCTAATTGCATTAATTCACCTTGCACCAAATCAGTTAACACCTGCACAAAATTTACGAAAATTAGTTTTGTTAAACATATCATGTAAGCATAATTTATCAAAGAATTTTTACCTCACCAAATAAGGCAGTGACATCGTTATTTCTAATTCTAGCGATCATTGTTGCAGCTGTGGATATAATATAATCGCCACCTAATATTGCCTGCAAAATTCATATTAATTCCACGATATTTTCTGTTTATTGAATGATATACTTTCCGTTGACCCCAAACGGTATTAAGACTTGCTTTGCCTCTTCTCGTATTTGATATATCAATGACATCATCGTGAACCAAAGTCGCCGTGTGTATCATCTCACAAATTAGAGCTATTTGTCTCTGTTCGGGAAGAATGAGCCTTGAAAAAATATGATAAATAATAAAATAAATTTTTATTTTCCAAAAGTACTTTTTGCATTGACTGATAGTTGTATTCAATGCTCGTGCCATCAAAATGACTATTGTCGGACGAATGGACTTGCCTTTACCATCGAAATAATAGTCGGCAAGTGATTTTAATTCTGGCTGACGAGCATTTAATTCCTACAAAATCCCACATAGAAATCAATCATTATTTTGCAATGCATTGATCTTTGTACCTTCCGGATGTCGGCAATTAGTGTAAGCAGATCATCCTTGGCTACGTGAAAAGGATCTACCACGTCTTCGGTTGCTTGAGGTCGATTGTAATCTTCAGTTTGCCGGGTGGACCAACGGATAGGTTGACCATTGCAAATTGAATGAGGCTTGAAGTAAGTATTCAATTCCTTATTTTTAGCATTCCATTGAGAAGTTAATTGCACGCGACAAAACGACCGATAACTGTGTATCCATAAAGGTTTTTTTAAAACTATGCTCATTCGAAAATGCCGCAAATTTGGTCGAAACGAGCAGATTAATACCGCCAAGGAAGCGGCCATGTGCAAATCAAAGGTGGTAGATGAGGAAATAGATTATGTACTTTATAATTGGGCGAAACATTTGTAAAAGTAAAAAGTTGACTTCATATTGTGATTTTGCGATTATTTAAGAAATGAATATGCAATATTTTTGGAAGTCACAAATTTCGGTTTGGATAGAGAATGCTTTGGATTGGAATAAGGCTTTTCTAAACTGGTAAATTGTTGCGCATGCTCTGTGTTAAGAGAAATCCACGACCTTGGCTCGACGAGTATGGTAACCTAGAAGGTTCATGAATAAACTCTTTCAAAGAAATATACTTTAGTTTTATTTTAATTCAATACATTTTCAAAAAACGTTTTTTAAAGTAAGCTAAACATTTTTTTGTCGTGATTAGCTAAAATATTTTGAAAAAATATATTATTCGGATAAAATAGTCTATAAACTGGAGATGTTGGATTGTTGAGAGGATTATAAGATTTAGAATATCTACCAATAAAACTAGCAAGCTACTTATTATGCAATAGAGTACAAATTATTAAAGGTAATTCTGAATTTTCATCAGAAGTAGATTTATGCAAGCTTTACGTTTTAGAGATGTAATAACTAAAATTTTATTACTAGAAAATTGATGGGACTTGTAGTTCAGGTATTTGTCAGTATAAGTTGGTTTTCTATATTGTTTTATAGTAATGGTGTTATTATTCAATGAAATTAGAATATCAAGAAGGAAAAAGGTTTTAAAAATCTCATCAGTGCCGGATTAAGGTTTTTATGGGTCCTGAGTTAATGGGATAGAATGGGTTCCTAAAGAAAGTTGCCCCGGCTAACTACAGAAGTTCCGCCAAAAATTAAAAGAAATATAGAATTTTGATGTTTCTAGTAAACGTATATCGTGTCTTGCTATAATTTATACAAATAAATTACAACTGAATAATTAAAATTGGAATTGATTGAAATAAATAGAACTCCATGATTAATTACAACAAGAATAATTTAAATGAATACTTAACTACGAAACGCTTTTTTAATACGAAAACAATGCTCAGTAGTCATACTTACCGCAAAACAATTAACAAACAATTTTTATTAAACGTTAAGAATATTATTACAATCAACATTTCAATAATAATAAAAATAACTTAATATTAGAGTCCGAAATAATTATACAGTTCACAACAGTCCTCAACGTTTTACAGTTGAAAAATGAGATAATTTCTTAGATTTGATAATGGCACAACGCCCAATGCTAAGACACACCTTTGTTGGCTCGGCTTCAATCACTAGGGATGTGACGATTCAACGGGAGTTTTCCGATTGTTGATAGTGCTCAAGAAGGTTTAAGAATCAGATTTGGAAGTGGAAGTTATGCAAACATAAGAAAAAAAGTAAGTGTTTCAATAAAACCCACAGCCCAATAGGCAAGGTTTTGAAAAAGAAAAATTAAAGAGCGCGAATGGCTGCTGTCAGGAAAACTGGTGCCATGGCTGTTTTAGTAGTCTAGGGATTTTTTACTTTTAGCTGATTTTGCGATCCTCTAGCTTCTGTCACTTCTTAGGGCACGTGTCTTCTTAAACTTGATATTTGGGCTGGTTGTGAAGATTCATTTTGAAGTCGTATTGCTGGTTTGGCTTTTGTAGTAAGTTCTGTTCTTCTTTCTCCCCTCAGTTTTACCATCTCGGCTCTGGTGATTGGCGTAATCCACATTAGGAAAGTAAGGCTCTGATTGTGCTTTCTTTCGGGGTCAACAGCCAAGAAGGGTAGAAACAATAGAATAAAGTCGAGGATCATGCAATGACACATGTCTGAAAGAGGGGTCATGCGATGATGTATGTCCCAAGGTAATTTAAAGCAATGGCAGATCACCACAAAGATTATCTGAATTCTTTGGTAATTAATGATATTTAGAATAATTAGAAAATTAAATTTTAATTTATTCTAAATTTTTTTGGTTTGCATTTTATCTTGACAATTGCAGAAAGAAAAACAAACATTTTTAGCAAACATTTTAAATTAATTCAATTCGCATTTTATAAACTCAATTTCATAATTTACACGTGACAAATTCTTTGACTAAATTAAACACAACTTTATTTTATTCTGTTTAGAACAATTTCAGAAAGAACACACAAAGCTTTTTGCTCCTCACAATTTGCTAAATTAGAAATAAAATTTTTCGCATCCTTACAATGTGATTCTGCCAAATATTTGGTTTGTCGTATTCCATTACTCTATTATAAAAGAAATTTCCACTTTTATTTTATTATTTTGCATTCAGAAAATACCTGTGACACTGCTTCTAAAGCACGTTCCACGTCTCCCGGCTTTGAAAATCTTCGCATGATCATCGCATTTAGTTCTGGGAACTGAAAATGTTGAAAATAAATAATAAAATTTATAAATTTGTGATAATTATTATACTTTTTCACATGCAAAGAGTACTGGTGCAGTTGCTAAGCCTAACCTCAAGTCAGCAGCTACTGGTTTTCCTAAAATTGCAAATGTTGACTCAAAATCCAATATATCATCTATTAGTTGAAAAGCAACACCGATGTTTCTGCCATATTCAAACGCTATTTGTTGCAGATTAGTATCTGCTCCACCAAGTATAGCAGTCTAAACATACATTTCATTTATAATAATAATTATTATATGATTCAGAAATTAATACTTATTTTACCGCTTTGCAACTTTGCGCTATTAAACTTGCTGTCTTTTTAAAGTTTTTATTCAAGTAATGAGTAAATCTATCGTTTTCCAGTTTTTTAGTACCTAATTGCATTAATTCGCCTTGCACTAGATCAGTATACACCTATACAAAATTTAGGAAAATTAGTTTTGTTAAACACAATTTGTAAACACAATTTGTGGAAGAATATTTACTTCACCAAATAAGGCTGTGACATCGTTATTTCTAATTTTTGCGATCATTGTTGTGGCTGTGGTTATAATATAATCACCACCTAATATTGCCTTCAAAATGCAAAATTTAAATTAATTCCATGATATTTTCTATTTATTAGATGTCATACTTTTCTTTGATCCCAAACGGTATTAAGACTTGCTTTTCCTCTTCTCGTATTTGACTTGTCAATGACATCATCATGAACCAAAGTCGCCGTATGTATCATTTCACAAATTAAAGCAATTTGTCTCTGTTCGGGAAGAATGGGCCTTGCAAATGTATTATAAATAATAAGATAAATTTTTATTTTTTCAAAAATACTTTTTGCATTGATTGATAGTTGTATTCAATGCCCGCGCCATCAAAATGACTATAGTTGGACGAATGGTCTTGCCTTGACCATCGAAATAATATTCGGCAATCGATTTTAATTCTGGCTGTTTAGTATTTAATTCCTATAATATCTTTTATATAAAATAAAATGTTATTTTGTAATATATTGATCTTTGTACCTTTCGGATATCGGGAATTAGTGTGAGTAAATCATTCTTAATTACATGATAAGGATCTGTTACATAAGGTCGATTATAATTTCCAGTTTGCCACGTGTACGAACTGATAAGTTGACTATCGTAGATTGAATGGCATTTGAAGTGAGTATACAAATCGTTATTTTTTGCGTTCCATATGGAAATTAACCGCACTCGACAAAAAGACCCAAAACTGCGTAGCGAAAAAGGCGTTTTAACAATTGTCTTCTTTTGAAAATGCTGCAAATTTAGTCGAAACAAGCAGATTATTCCTACCAAAGAAATTGCCATGTGAAAATTTAGGGAAGAGTAAGATTTCTTGACCAAATATGGGACTTAAACTATCTGACTTAAACTATCTAACTTAAACTATTGTCAAGTTGAATACAATGCATCTAGCAATTTTACATGCCGTTTACGGGACGGAAGCTTGATAATTACATTTAAATGTTTGGACTATTTATTTGACGTGTCAATTCTTGCTTTTACAAGGACAGCACTTTTTTAATCCGTGGAGTAACAATATTCAAAATTGAAAAGTGCTAAAGTATGACCTGTCTGCATGGTTCTTTGTCTGTCTAGGCGAGAAGATTAGGGAGACGAGGTTTAAGTTAACAAAAATGTAAAGGACATTTATTAAATAGAAGTACAGATAAATAATTACTAATAACAAAAGATAATCAAATAGATTTTGTACAGAAAATAGTTTTTGCAAGCGCGCAAAAACTGCAAGAAAACAATTAATCAAGGGTAGAATATGATGGGCAGGTTTTAACAAAGAAATTGTTCTTACACCCCTGGTGGTTTTAGTAGGCCGGATTAGCGACATGTTTGGCTGCTGGATGTCAGTCTTAGGCTGTGGCCGGTGGTTGTCTGGGGTTAAATCGATCGGTTTTGGCCTTCTTCCTACATAGTTGCTGGTGAAATACTCATATTTTTAAATAAGTTATAGAATTTAGTAAAATTTTTATTCTATTAATGAGTACAGTTTAAAACAATTTTGAATTCAATGTCTTGGCAAATAAAAAAAGAGTGTAAAATTCCAACACAAATATCTTGCTTCTGGCTAATAAGTGTTTTCGATTCAGCAATGAGATCTGTCAGATAAGAAAGGTCCCAGACAATGTAGTCGACGAAATAGTTGTAATAGTTGAACCAAACAGCATTTACCAAAGTACTGAATAAACATTAATGGAACCTTGTAATAATTAAAATTATACAAGCAATGTTTTTAGAAATTAAGTCATCAAATCAAGATTGAGTAAAATCTTAGTCTGAATACTATAGCATTGCACACACTCTGCATGGTCTTGGCTTAAGAAATATGATAACCAAGAATAACTGACACTATCTAAGTAACTTGTAAAGAAAACATAATCTGGTTTTTACAAAGCCCTGTAAAGGACAACAAATTTTCATCTTTGCTGTCTTTTACAGGGGTTTGTAAGTTTCAATTTTTATTTAAGTTTTAACATGATTATAAATTTTAAAAATAAATGTTGCAGATAAGAAGGTACTATGTATCCCACTATCTCCAATTGCTACGAATTTAAACAAATAAATATATTATTGTTAGACATAAAAGCCAAAAATGCTCTTTTTGATGCATTGTGGGTAAAAAGATGCATTTTTAAGTTGCTAGCTAAAATTGAAGACAGTGCTTTATTTAAACAATAATGTATTTATTTGTTTAAAATCGTAGCCAATTGGAGGTAGTGGGTCTGTAGTACCTCCTTGTAAGTAAAGACAGTTTGGAAAAATGTATTATTTTGGATTTTAAAATAATTCTAAATATTTTACCAAATGCAAAATCCATTACCAGAATATTTTCTTTAAATTTTCCATTTTAAAAAATATTTTATTCACATATAAATAACAAAATTATTTTTCTAATCAACATATTGGAAAACATCTTTGGCATTTTCAAATCATTAAAATTAAAAATAAAATTAAATACAAAAAATTTTCTTTGAAAAACATTCACTTCAAAATTTTTATGATCAACTAATAAATAATATTTTCAAAAACTGAATTAAATAAAATTTAGAATTTAGAATTCTGTGTTTATGCACACCAAACAGCTCCATTGCTCATGCGTGTCGTACTCCAACTGGCGTAAGCGACTGCAGAAAAGCCTTGAGGTTTCCGTAACAGGTTTTAGGAAAACCAGGAAAGGAATTGTTGACTAGTTTGTGGGTAAGCATAAAACTTCATGCCTATCACATTGCTCTAATACTAAATATAAGAGCTGATTTATGCATTTGCTTGGATTATAACGGGAGAAATTATCTACTTTTGCTCTCCTCCCACCATTACTAGATAAACCATTACGATTTATAGGACACAAGCACAAGACTCACTAAAATGCATCTAACTTGAATTTGGACTGATTATTAATTCCGTATAGGAATTCATAAAGTAATATAGACAAATATTTAATACTCACTTTGCAAACAAAAATATTGCATTTCTTGGATCGTTTGACATTTCGAAATTTCTTTTGGACCTTGACCTTGACCAAACTCGGTTGTTGGTATTGCCTGCTATTGGCGAAATTCAAAATTAATTTCAACTTCTTAATGCAGTAATCTAATTTAGCATATGAATTTCAATTTTTCATGTCAGTAACGGGACTTGGTAATATTTAAGAAAACCTAAGAAAAATGATTGAAAAATGAATTGAGTTAAATCTATAGGCAAAACTGGAAATATTTCTTTAGAAAATTTTTTTTTAGATCAAAATTAATTTACCAAAGCAAAGTTAATTACCTATTATTTTTTAAAATTAGTAAAAGTTGATTTAAAATACTGTTGCTTTTAATATTTTTGGTTCATTCATTATTACAATATTTATTTAATTTTTAGAAAAGGTGTTATGTTCACACTTCGTCTTACTAATTCATTACGCAAATTGAACAATTCCCCCATCCGCCGGTATATTTTCAAGTCAAATTTAATGGGAAATATGTCAGACGTGAGAACTTCTGCGTCTAGTTCTGACGAAAATAAAGAAATTAAAGGTATTGAGATTATTACAATAATAATTCTGAGCATGTTACAAACAACTTGCGTCAAAATGACTTTGAATTTTTTTTTATTGTTAAACAGGCGATCCTTACCAACCAGGACGAAGTCAACCGGTTCAAATTCCGGATGACGAATGGAAAAAACATTTAGATGAAGATCAGTTTTACGTTTGTAGGACTAAAGGAACTGAAATAGTAAACACTGAGAAAATGTACTTAAAAAAATTAAATTTTTAATCCCAATGTTTTAATTGCAGCCTTTTTCTGGTAAATACACCGATAATAAAAAAAAGGGAATTTATAATTGTGCTTGTTGCGGAGCAATTCTTTTCACTTCAAAAACCAAATTTGATTCAGGCTGCGGTTGGCCATCGTTTTACGAACCGCATAAAATAAAAGACGGAAATAATATCAGAGAACAGGAAGATAGCTCAATCGGAAGACGACGAACAGAAGTTTTATGCAAACAGGTCAACTCTAATGTTGAAAATATGTTAAAGTTTTATTAGTCAACATCCTTTGAATTTTTATTTTATTTTTTTTTAGTGCGACTCACATTTGGGCCACGTATTTCCAGACGGTCCACCACCTACTGGATTAAGATATTGTATTAATAGTGTTTCACTTCGATTCGAAGAAAAGGATAAATTATAAACTATTAGTACTCGATTATGTTTTATGCCAAAAATATTTTACATAAGAAAAATTAAATATGAATAATTAGCAAGCTTATAACTTTCGTTTAGTTCATCAAAAATAAAATTTTAAAACATAAATAACCATTATTAAAGAGGTATTGATTTTGAACCGTCACCAAATCACATCCGTTTGTAATTGTCCTCTGGTGGTGGAAAGGCAAAATTAATTGGGATATATAGGTTGTATAAATTCAATAAAAATAAGGATTTAATTTTTTGGTTTTTCAAGATTTAAAATCTGAAACAAAAAATACTTCTTTTTGGAATTAATCAAATTACTAGATAATAGAACAAATACAGTACAAAAATAAAATATTTTAAACATTAAACAATGTAGCTTGTGATCTAAAAGTGAGAAAAAAGAATATTGCAAGCAGATCACATGCAATCGACTATTCTTAAGTGAACATACATTTATTTAAGTTTTACTTTTTAAGGAAAAGTTTGGAATTTTTAGATTGTTTTTGAATACATTCCTATTTTCGAAAGACTTCTGGAATGCAACCAAACTCGGTTTGTAATGTCCTTGATTGGCAAAAAGCCAAAATTAATTGGAAAATATTTTAAGTATCTTAAATATAATTTTTAATTAACAAATAATTTTATTTTGCAATATTTATTGTCTGAAGAAAATGCTACATTGCAAGAGCTAATCAAATTACAGACAATAGAGCAGAAATTATTAAAAAATATATATATTTTGACATTTAAAACAAGTTGCTTAATCTTTAAAAGGGAATTGGCAAAAAAAATTAATTAATTTACTGTTTTCTTTGATAAAAAAATTATTTTTTTGGACTTGAAAGCTGCTGTGAATAATGATGAAATTAAAAGTATTGGCGATGATTATATTCAATTTGCGTCAAAATTACTTTAATTTTTTTCCAAATAAAATTTAGCAAACAATCTTTACCAACCGGGAAGAAATCAACCATTGCAAATTCCCGATGACGAATGGAAGAAATATTTAGATAAAAAAAACAATTTTATGTTTGTAGAACTAAAAAAAACTGAATTGGTTGATTTTTAGAAATTTCACTTTAAAAGAATAAAGATTTTTGAATATTTAAATTTAAGTCATTTTCTGGCAAATAGACCGTTAATGAGAAAACGGGAATTTATAATTGCATTTGTTGCTGAGCAATTCTTGTCAGCTTGGAAACAGGCAGCGCTTGGCCATCTTTTTACCAACCGTATCAAATAAAAGACGGAGCAAACAAAATGATAGAGAAATTGTTTGCAAAAGATCAACACCAATTATGCAAATTTTATTAAAACTTTTATATTATTCAACAATTTTTAAATGTTAATTTTAGTTTTAGGTGCGACTCGCATTTGGGCCACAAATTAATTTCTCGATGGTCCACCAACCAACTGGATTAAGATACTGTTTTAAGAGTATCTCAATTCGTTGAAGAAAATTAATAAATAAGAAATTGACAAAATAAATAATTTTTATTAATATTCAATTGTTTTTTCTTGGTTTGTTAATTCCATTTAGTAACTGAAATTAAGAAAACAAAATGTAAATGATTTTTGAATTTTAATTTAGTTCAGTAGAAATAAAATAATAAAATACAATTTTAGAAATAAATGAGCTTTCTCGTTCTCTAGCCAAAAAACGCAGGAGGCCATTACGATCCAATAATAAATTTCCAAACTGCGTTTCTGACGTCATCGAGGTGCGCGTTCATCTGGCATTTAGTCGTAATTGTCAACCTGGCTCATCCTCGACCAATAGCATCGCGCATACATTCGTGGATCTTTTCCAAGAGGCGTGGCAAGAAGTGAACGAGAGCTGCTATTGGTCGCACAGGTGTCAAACCAACTTGTTTCAGGTGATTTCTCCCCTTCCACTAATACGTTTGGGACCCACCCACCCCAAAGCCCAAGGCGGCGGCCATGTTCTCGTAAAGATCATTGCGAGTCGAGTACAAATCGAAATGGATTTGAGCACTACATAAAATGAGTAAAGCGGATTTCATTGCAACTAATTCCTAAACCAAATCTAATACTCATATTACTTAAACGAAAACTAATTTTGCAATTTGTAGGGTTATTTAAAAAAAAATTATTTAAAAAAAAAAAATTTGAAAAATATATTTAAATTTCTTCACCTTGTTTTTTAGTTAAATTATCATGAATAAAGATACATTCGTGCATTTCCGATTTATTTTAGTGTCGTCCTGAAACTGGCAGTTGATCGCATCCACATAACGTTCCTCCTTCGTTTTTGTCGCATAGATAATCGCAGAGTTGACGTTTCACTTCTCCCGTGTCTTCGGGAGGAAAA
The DNA here is from genome assembly GCA_034696185.1 of Henia vesuviana. Taxonomy (NCBI): domain Eukaryota; kingdom Metazoa; phylum Arthropoda; class Chilopoda; order Geophilomorpha; family Dignathodontidae; genus Henia; species Henia vesuviana. The sequence goes on along the minus strand of JAQFZU010000304.1, from coordinate 4,759 downwards.
GTGACGGTTCGTTTCTCACTTTGCATGAAATTGTGATGCGGATACGAATGTGCGCATCGGCAAATGCTTTTCGCCGCACCTTCAGAGCATAGAAACGAGCATAAATCAAGAAATTTTTCCTCCCATTTCAGAGATGCATCTTGAAACTCTTCGTTCCAATTGAAAGACAAATCTTGATGAATGCAAGTGCAAACAAACAGCAGCTGCAGTAAGAAGTTAACCAACGCCATTGACTATTTAAAACCTATAAAGAAAAAATAAGATTAAAAATTAACTAATTAACTCTTTGCAAAATTATATCCACTATTTCCTAAAAATTAAATTGAGACTAGAAACGGAACGAAACTCTTTTCATACTGTTTCCGCGCATTTAACCCTTACCATAGCATTGCTAATGAATGTCTAATTACTAAAAATTAGAAATTCCAAATTTATAAAAATTAATTTTTTTTTAAAACTTTTTTACAATTTTTACAATAAATAACTATTTAACTTCTATGTTGAAAATTACAATTATGATAGATCTATTGCACACAAAATAATATAACTCAATTCGTTATACTTACAACCAGTTTTTCCAAGCCACATACACTGGTGACACTTGGTTGAGTTTGAATTATACTAGGAAAGTATTCTACCTTCCTTATATACTACACATAAGCACACATCCCCGTCTGGCAAAAGTACTATCGGAAACGACGCTCGCTTTGCTATCAGCTCGGGCGCCCGTCGAGCACACGTGCCCAGCTGTGGAATGCGCAGGCGATAACAACAGCACGATGAGTCAGGCGGCCGAATTGAATAGGGCGTACACTGCAACATCAAGAACGAACCTAGGGATGGAAGGGAGTTTCTATATGATCGTAGAAAAGAGTTGCATCAACACATCATTGTCCACTCACTTCAAACTGCATATTTCAGTTGACTAGATTTAATTTTAGTTATTAAAAATAATTTTCGAGATTTGCTTAAATCTAAAAACGAAGTAATCAATTAATAAATTAACCACTTAACGTTTTATAACCAAATTTTTGAATATTAATAAATTAAGGGAAAGATCGAAGAGAAAAACAGGTGAACAAAACGACGAGCTCTTAAGTCGAGAGGAGGGAATTTGAAGTGTCGCGGCGCACTCGAAGCGAGGGTTTTACTTAGCAAGTGGTGCGGTTCCCACACGTGGCTGGTCGAGCCTTTAATTAACGACGATTGCCCCGATTGGATTTTGACCGGCTTTTCCTTTTGCCTTATAAGCCTCGGCTGGGTGCGGCTCCAGTAATTGGAGCCGTGTGAGTCTGTGCGTGTAAGTCGCTTCCAGTGGACACCGGACGCTGCTGATAAGCCGATGGTCACTCTGGCTACTGTAGTAAGATTTATAAAAAGGGTAGGGGAGGAAAGGAAAAGGAAGGAAAGATTCGCGAGTCAATAATTAAACCCGAGTCCAACAATTTTCACGCCTCGGTAGATGCCTATTTTTTCCTTACTTTTCCTAGTCTTCTGTTGCTTATTGGAAGTCGATTTTTTTCTCATACTGATTCCTTTCTGTCGCACATTTCCTTTTCGCTAGAAATCGAACAAAACACGCCAAATGTCACACGATGCGACGTCGCGAAATGAGAAAACATTTTTTTTGAAATTTTTATTTCGATAATAGAAAAGTTGGGAAGATTCGAATTGAAAAGTGAAAATTCTATCTAAATAAATTTTAAATTAAAAAAAAGTGTATACGTATTTGCCAGTGTTAAATTTAGAAATTGATAAAAAAAAAATATTTTCAAAAATACCCGAATGGTGAAGTCAGACTAATAAGCCAGGTCGTTGTTGAAGGCATTGATTCTTCTACCCGTGGTTTTTGATACCAACAAATTGAAAGTTGGTGGAGCAGAACGCAATAGCCCGAGACACACGAGACTAAATTGAGGGCAGCCAGAGAGGGGGGAAAAGGACCATCGTAGTTCCACATAAAGGCTCAGACAGTATTACACCCGTAATACTCTTTCTCACACACACACAATTATAAGCTTATATTAGAAACATATTTATAAATACACACACCGACCTTTCTCTTATGCGCTCTTTATACACACGTACGCAATTAGCACACAACTCATCTAGCTGTTTCAGCGGCAAGTGGACAAACACCATCCTTTTTCAGTTCAACACAAAACCATCTGGTCTTGACACTGTATATGTGTCAAGCACTTGTGCTCTTATACGATCTCGATGATTTTACTTCGCAGCAAATAAAAGTCTCAGCTTCAAAATTTTCTCGATCAATAAATGCAACAAAAACATTACATTGCGATGTAAATAAAAGCAAATAAAATATTATTCCCATGTAAAACGGTTTTAAAATATATAAATTATGGAATAAGAGTTAGTAGTTTGAGTATGTAAATTGTTTATTTGTGGATAAGATTTTTCAGAGTACGATTACTTATGGGTAGATCGATATTGAGGTCCATCTCCCACCGTGAGATCGAGTGTTGGGATCGCGGGAGTGGGGAGAAGAATTTTGAGGTGGGGAGATGCGCCCTGTTAATACGGCGCCGCGGTCCTCGTTTGCCTCAATTAGATTGGCTTTGTTCGTCGGCTTTATGTCAACAAGCGTCAACTCCAGTCACATATAATGCTGGCCAGCTGACGACCAGCGCAATAAATCACTGGGGCGCGTGCGGTAGCTGCATTTGCACATGCGCATTTCGTATATAGTGGTAAAGATTTTTGTACAATGCGCACTACGAATTGATCGTCGTGCGTCGAAAGTGACGTCATGTTCAAAATCTTTGTCGATGTGTGTCGCGAACAGGAGGCGTATGATTGATTTTTATAGTCGCTCTCACAATAAAACCCACGCATTAATGAGAATTCTTTCGAGTCTCGAACTATAGCTTTAAATTACTTGTGTATATTTTTAATTTTTTTTGATTCAGAAATTATGTTTCCTCTTTAAAGCAAAAATCAATTTGCTGTTTTTCTTATTTGAGCTTCTCATTTTTCAATTTTGAAAACTATATTTTAACATGTCAACATTCATCACATCGTGCATTGTGTAATTTATATACTTTATTAATTCTTACGAGTATAAAATTTACAGTTGGCATTTATACTATTGTAAATTCTTTTCATAATAAATGATCATATTTAATGCGAAGAATAAATTTCAACTAATACCAAATTTCAGTTTTGTATTTCTTTATTTAAATACTCGCAAAATTTTTTAAATTTTTCAAAACAACTTTTTATTAATTTTAAAATTAATTATCGAACCTGTAGTTTTTTTTATTGACACCATAACTATTCTTTCGAGCGTGTTGTGTGATGGCATATAAAAGAACACTCAACAACACCCCGCTATAAATCTCGCTCTCGGAACAAACCACTAATGCTCTATTAATTTTTCGCAGACTCATTAGCAATGCCAAAGTCAGCACATTGATTTCCGAAATTAAAACGATGACGTCAACACAATTCCAAAGTAAACTGCAATTCAAAGAAACGTCATGCCGATAAGAAAATAATTAATTCACCCACATTTCAAAATTCTATTTAATAATAATAAATTACAAATAAAACCACGATCTTCGATATCAAGTGATAGATGACGCATAACTGACTTGTGAATTGTTGTTGGTGACCCATCGCAATTTGAAGCAAACGTCGAGTAATAATAACATTTACTCGGCATAAATACCTGCAATCAAGAATCAACTTAGACCAACAAAGCGACCATTTATGATAATCCCAATCCCGCAGCCGTTCCTTTCCCCGCTTTTCACGACCCCTGGGTACTCATACGTGCGTCTGGTAAAGTCTGATACGAACAAATAAGGCACCGAGGATGAGGAGGAGGGTCGATATGTATATTTTCGATTCTTTGCCTGTGCTCATTTTTAGAAAAATGCAGAAAAATGTAATATTTTTGCTTGATAAGAAAGGATTTAATTTTTCTCTACATTTTGTCAACAAATTGATCATTAAATATAATCCCAATTCTAATCGGCTTGAAAATAAATGAATTTTGATTGCCTACATATTAGGCTTATTAAGCGAGATAATACAAATATGCGCAACATAAGATGGCAAAATAAAGTTTGTTAATTTTCTGCCCTAACGAAGCAGTATGGGTTAAAAGCAAGTAAAACTCAGTTAGTCTTCGCGTCGTTCACATTTTAACCCTACGATTTACGGCGGAAAGGGGACTACGAGAGCGCTTATCACGGGTGGCAACACAGCGGCGAATGGGTGTCATTGCTGCCCCGCTTGATTGTCCATAAATAATTGCTAAATAAACAGAAATGATGGCGCAAGCCGCGTCTTGATAAGACGATTTATTCTACAACGTGAGTTTCCAAAATCCAATCGTTAATTTATTGGCTGGAAAAAGGCAAAATTAATCCCTAAGGGGTGCGGGGAGAGAAACATACAGTAGCGTATGATGAGGGTATGGAGAGTGAAGAGGATTCGTTTTTTTATTTACAGTACGGGTCCAATCGATTAATCATGAGAATTTCGTTTATATTACCAACAGATCGTAATTTAATTCTACGCTTCGTCTATTTCAAATATGAAACGATTTGTTGCGGTTTTCCGTTCGGTGAGCCAAAAAGTTGAGTAGTTTTTGTTTCCGGTAAAAAATTCATTTATATTTTGTTACGTTTTAGATAGTCTGAAGCACGAATTAGGTTTTTAATTATGTTTTATTTCGGTCTTAAAAGTAACGAAAGGGAAAATAAAATGCGGGTTAAGCTGATGTTTCTCG
>JAQFZU010000303.1:0-32575 GCA_034696185.1 Henia vesuviana | reverse complement strand
AAAATATGGGATATGTACTTGCATTAGAGAATTTAAAATAACCGAAATTTTAATCAAAAGTTCGGGTCGATCTTATGCTGTACGCACAAGGGTTTATACATATTTCAATAGTTTGTGAGTACATAATTGAATATTTTATTTTGTAATTGAATGCTGAAATTGTGATTTAATGAAATTAAAGATGGAAGATTCAATTATTAATGCAAATTAATAATTTTGCTTGTTTATTTAAATCTGTAAAATAATTTTGGTGTCAATAAATGTTGTCGACATGGCGACAACATATTTAAACGTAATGTGTGACTTGTTTGCTTTATGATGTTTACTTATTACACTTAATGATGGAGTTGGATGTCAATAAAAATCAGTGATTGTGCTTAAACTACGATTCCATGAAAGTTGATTATTAAGCGACACTTCAGCGGATTTTTCTATTATTCGGTATATTTAAAAAAAAAATTTTTTAATAGATAATTTGCATATTTAATTACTTAGAGTGATTAACATTTATTTCAAAAGTTAATTTTCTTACTGTAATTTTAATTGTCACACTATTTAGTTCATTGATTATTTTTGTTATAATCGAAAGAATTAGCCATTGATAAATTAAAATTTTAAAATTAATGGAAAATTGCAATATTTGTGATAGGAATATTAATTTCTACTATTAAATGTTGAAATACACCGATTTAAATTAAACGTGAGTTTTCAGCTATAAAGATAAAAGAAAATATCCCATAAAGTAGAATAAACAGTAGATGCGAAAGGTTAAAGTGGAAATACATTTCGATGCAATAAATTATATGGTGATGTGTTGCAACTGTCAGCTAAAATTGCGTAGACATTTATAAAAAAAAGGAAAATATATTTTTTTCTTGTTGTTACAGGCCGGAATTGCGAATGGATGCATAAATTGTTCACTTTGTGATGCGGGACATTGGTGGAGTAATACCATTGGAAAAATGGTGTAATTTATCCTGATTCATTTTCACATAAAAATTTTGATGGATAGCTATGCCTTTGGCTAACTCTAAAAAACGAATATTTATTTCTTTTCATGAGTTTGACGTGGCAAGAGTTTTTTTTTTTTTCTTAAGGGGAAAAAATTTAATAGTCTGAAAAATGGAGTTTAAAATGATGTTAAGATCTCATATAAAGTTGAGTAATATTTCAATGAAAGTCATCGACTCCGTTTCATTTAAAATTCATAAGATTTTGAGAAGGAAATTTTTTTTTTTATATTAAAATATAATTAGAAAACTTCGATGAGCGTATTTTAGTTAGTATCACATTTTAATTAATTAATCTTTTCGCAAAGTTTTAAAACGAGCTTTAATCATTAAGAGTTGCATTCACAATTAATCCGATTATAATTAAATACTCTTTCCTATTTCCGGATTAGTTCAATAGATTCATGTAGTTCCATTTGGATGGATGGCAAATTCCGCTTTTAAATTTGTGATGTAAAAATTTTTAAACTGATTAGTTGATCACATCAAATATATCTGTTTCTAAGCTTATTGAATAGTTAATTTGTGCTTTGGATTAGAATTTGAATCTAAAAGTTTTGTAATAAATTTAAAAAAAAATTGTTCTGTAAATAGCATTATTTAATCGATTGCTGATAACCTAATGCTGGCTTGTGTCAACCAATTATGGAATTCTATTGATGGTAAATCCTTTGGAGGCTACTCATTTGTCCAGCTTTAGCTGGAAGTGGATCTAGTGGCGTAATGGATTTGTTTTCAACCAAGCTGAGACATTGGAGAATGATCGAGTGCTTATTCATGACTCATTTTTCACCTGTTTTTTTTAGGTGGTCGTTGGATCACTGGATACAATATAGACAGAAGGGTTATTGATTGCGCTGACAAATTGATTTTTTTTTGGCGAGTTGAAAAATATGGGTGTTTAGTCACATTTTGTAGGCATCAATATGAAATATGAGGGTATTTTCGAGGAGTCATATTCCACTTCACTTGATTCTAGTTTGTGATCTAGCAATTTTTCAAGGATCGTTTTAATGAATTTTTCACATGATTAGCAAAATTTTTCACATTAAAAAAAATGAGATTCGGAATTAATTGCAGAATTATTTGTTGAAATGTTAAAGATAATGGATAAAAGCGGGGAGCAAAAATAATGAAAATTATTTATTTCCATATTTAATTGTCAAAAATAATTAATCTGATTTATGCATATTTATGCAAAATAAAATTTCGTGGCCGCCTTTCTTTTCGATCCAAGTTACCTACGAATATATGTACATAATCGCTTGCCATCGGTGTTTAGCCAGAATAGCAGAACTAAGCTGGCGATAAATAACTAAATAACTAATTTTAATTTTAATAAAATTTATTATTTCGTATAACAAAAATTAAGTTCAAACCACACTTTTAGTTATGCAAAGGGAGATTCGCTACGAACAACTTGTCACAAATAGGCGAGGAAAACCTGTAACACCGCTCTAGCTATGCTCTTGATCTTAATTATATTTGTGAGTTATTAGTTTTCTTATAATAGTAATTAGAGACAATAAAGGAACAACTTATAAATTGAATTATATAACTTAAGCTTTCATAAATCATTGAACGTATAGTTATTATTTATATTTCAGAACACGATCGTTTCTTATTTATGGTAACTTATTTCGTATTTTTATTTATTTATGGTACCTTATTTCGTATTCTTAATTTTTGTGCTTGGTGGGATTGCAAAATGTCTTAGTAAAATGCATTTGCAAGAATCTTATAAAACATAAAAATTTTTTATTTTATTTTTAATAATGGTAAATTATACTCAGAAAAACGGGTTATGCTAGTTTAACATAAATCTGTTTCTGAAAATCTGTAACAATTTGTCGTTTTTGTTATATCTTGACATTTTTTTCCAGTTAACTATCGCTTGTTTCCTTTATCGATGTTCAATATTTCGTTCCACACTCGGCCTTAATGGGTAACTGAGTTAACAACCTGGGACGATAATAGTGACACGAAGTTGAGGCACTCTCCAGACACCATAACATCAATAGAAACCAAACAATAAGAACTTAAATTGCTTCTTTCCACTTACAATCTCCTCTCAAACTCGACAAGAGTCTGATTTATCAGCATTTAATCACCGAATTAATCCCGGTCGAAACAGCTAAAATTTAAATCGTTTCAATAGACTAACCTTATAACTTTAAATCTATCGATGATGTAATCTAACCCAAACAAATAACGATTTCTATTTAAAATATGCAAATACATTTCCATCATGCTTCAGTTTCTGCTTTTCTCATAGCTCAAGAATAAATTGAATTGGCTTCAACTACACGTGCAATTCAAAAATTTATTTGAATGCAAATTGAAAGCCATTTGTTTGAAAATTGTAATTTCTTTTACAAATTTTTTCTCCACCTTTTTCTCTTCACTCAGACCGATCGGTAGGAAATTTTTTTTGCTTTTTGATTGCGAGTTTGTTGGGAAAAATCAGCCTCGGTGGAAATATATGTTCCTCATTCTCATGCTATGGATGGAGTAAGAAGAAGCTTCTATCCATAGAAAATGCTCTGGTTCCTAGTGTGAATAATAATAAGCACACACTTTTCCCTTTCCCCTTTCATTCTTTTTTTTAAGGAATTCCTACTTGGTTAGCATTCGTATTGGCACCAAGACAGTTGGAAAGAGCCCGATAAGGGGAAGCTGCTAAGAGATCCCCTCGGAAACTGATGGAATTCGGGTGTGCGAAGGAATGGAAAAAAGAGTGGCGGCAAACACAGGCTTTTTTGCTTGATAGAATTATTCAGTCTGCAGAGATATTTTGGCAATCTAAATCTGCGAGAATGAAGTTGGGTAAACTACTACAACTGTAGTTGTGGTTTTTCTTTCTTATTTGGCCAATGTGTATTCCAATCTGATGGCTCATGTTTTGGAATAAATAAACTTGTCGACTATAAAATATCGAATAATCAAATTCTGGTTGACGAATATTTTCGTTAAATTTTAATTATATCTGATTCTCATAATTTTTTTTGCTTTTCCAAAAGGAATATTTAACTTATTCTCATTTTAGATTCATTTCCAAGTTGAAGATTTTAAATTTAGCGTTTTTCTCGGTTGAGAAACATTTATTAAAAATTTTAATATTTTTTTTTTTGGTTTTGATTAATGGTCAACTAAAGGTAAAGTATGGGTGTTAAGAGAGGGAAATATATTCTCTCGAGATGACAGAATAATCTTGATAGTGCAAATGGAATTTGCCTTTATAATGACCTGTTAGAGGTCAAGTAAAGCAAACCATTTTACTTGTAATTTTACAAATTTTCAACGTTACACGTGTTTTCTAGGTCAGGTGAGTGTTGATTACATTAAAGCTACATTGTTTAAATGATGTTGATATTTCAATTTTCGCCAAAAGCTCAGGCTATGCCTTAAGAATTTTGACATTCTTTAAAAATTTCACGTATCCAACTGGATTTGCTCTTCCAAATCCGATTTGGGACGAGTCAAGAATTTTTTTCGAAATTTTTTAAAAAAGTTTGTTTCGTATTAACGGATTAAAAAAGTAAATGTATAGAGGAGAGGGGATAGTTGAAATTTTATGTACTGTTTCTTCTTTATTATGTTAATTTAGTTGCGTCTGGTCTGAAGTGTCCGAGTTTTTGAACGAGGTGTTGATAACGATAAGAGCTCAAGTTGCATCGCCGAGATAAAATTTAGAGTTTTATCAGTGGAGAGACTCCCGCCATTTTTCGCTTGGTTTAATCTACAAGATATGGTTAGTTTGAAGTGCAAGTTTATAACACACAGCGGACCAATTTTTACACGCTCTCGTGCAACTTAGTGCACTCATCAGTTCGCCTCTCGAGTGTATAGGTCCTCTTGTTTTACATAATGGCTCCGTATTAGGCTTATGAGGGATTTTAAATGTGCGACCAAATGGAATGTTAGACGCACATTGTTTGCTTCTCAACACCCCCATGCACCAAGTTTACGATTTACACTTTTATAAAACTTTTTCACTTAACTTTAAACTCTTCTAACACCGGGGATTAAAGTGTGAGGAATACGAGGAAATTAAAAAAAAAATTTTTTAAAGTGATTTTTGCCAATGAAAGCGAGTGAAAAGTTTGGGCCAATCAACGATAAATTGTTGTTTCGTGTTCAATTTTTGTCACCTGCTACACATTGCTTTCGTCAATTAAGTGAATTGGCCCAATAAGGAACACGAAGGGGTGATGCCGTAAAGTAAAGCGCCTGAACTCGGCTACGTAATCAAGCTGAAAGGCACCCACCAACCTCTACCTCCGTTAACTACCAACTCAAAATTTGTTGGCACATTTTACGTTTGCTAAAGAAAAGCTTCTTGTCGTCTTCGCGAGGCAAATCCAATTTACTTATTTCGTTAAAAGCAAAAGAAACAAAAATTCTACTTTTATTTTCTTAAGTTTCTGAGTAATGTTGTTGCGAATTGCTTCGAATTAAAGTCGAAATTCATTTATTATGACATATAAAATAATAAAATTTAATTTTAAAGGAAAATAAATAATAAAAGTAGAATTTTACACTTTAATACAGAGTTTATGGGTGGGGATTTTTAAGGGAAATTGATACGTGGAGTGAAGTAGGTTTTATCGATTGCGATTGTATCAGTCTTAAGAGGATGCAACTTAAAAAAAAAAAATCTAAAAAAAAAGTTTCTTCTCTTTTTTCCATCCTATCTTTTTCTAAACGCCGGACTGATCGCAGGATTGTGATAGCGCAGCTGCCTCGTATCCCAAGTTGCGTGTCAGTGAAAGAGAGGAAGAGACTTATTCATCTTGGTCGATCGATTCTGTTTGAGCGCCGATTTTAACTTGGTGCGCGATGAGACGAGAAGAATCGGCACTGTTCCGCTACTTAATTTCCTGTGCCTAAATAATTGAAGTTTCTCTCAAGGAAAAGTGATGGGCCGTTATGGAGACGTGGATCTTTTTTCTAGTTTTTTTTTTCTTTCTTTCATTCTATTCCCCTTTTTGTCTTTTTCTGTTTCTGGTCGTCTAGAATTGGCGTGAAATTGGATCATGGAAGAAATGGTATTAGGGCAATTATTGTTAATTAAATAACATTTGGAAAGAAGTTAACATTAAAATCGATACAAAGCATCAAGTAAATTGCGATGATACTTTTTTCACCGTTAAAATCTCGCGACAGGTGGTAAATTTTAGCAATTCGGAGCTGGAAAAATAGCATTTACGATTATCATCGAGTTTTAAATTGATATTGAGTCAATTAATTAATTGCTGACACGAGTGTGCCAATATTGATAGGGCTTATACAGGGTTTAAGGATTTAACACGAGTGATGCCTTCAACCATTTGTTACCATCGCATTAATTCGCGCTCGGCAAACTGAAATCGACAACAAAGACGCATTTTCTTTTTTATTTATTTTTTAAAAAATTCAATTTTTGTTTTCGCTAAGAAATTTCTCACCTTTTTGTATCGCCAAAGTCAACAAACAGTAATTTACTTTTTAATCCTTATTTTGCATCAAGATTTTTCTGTTTACTTTCGTGTACGAGTTGGAGGATAAAAGAAAGGTACTTTGCGGTTTTTGTCTTCTCAGGGATGATGTAAACAGTAAGCTTAGGCGGCAGTTTATTATGCTTTTCCTATCTCCAGTTCGCACACCGCAAGTGTGCCACTAGGTGAGCTTTTAGTGCACGGAAAACAGATTTAGAGAGTCAAAGTCAAACATTACGAATGTCTTGATATCCAGCCAACACCATTTCAAATCTCGGTCCTTATCTCGACGAGTAAATAAAATCACCAATGATTCAATTTCCGTTCTGCTTCTCTGATGGGCTCCAGTTGCAGTCAACTTTGTTGTTTTAACACGCAAAATTGGCTCGTGGGGGCGCACTGATTAACTCACCTCCAAGACTATATGGAACTTCTTGTATTGCCATAAAGTTGTTGATTATATACTTTTAGTAAGGCGATAGGATTCTGCAAGTCGGCGCGTTGGGAATTGGATGAATGCCGGTGACCGTATATCTGGCCTTAATTATCAGCTAAGTTTGAGAACGGTGCTTGTAACTTTGCCCGCTTTTCCTATTCTGCTGATAAGAATTTATGGCCAGTTAATAGATACTTTAGTAGCAGATGTGGCTTACAACTTGTATGCGATAAGCAATCTATAGATATAGAGATGCAAAGTTTATAGATGCTGCATCCATAGCTTATTATGTTTTTTTTTCTCCTTTTTTGTTTATGACTTTGAAGCGCCAGCTGCTGCTTGCCTTTTTTTCTTTTTCTAAGCCTTCTCGTGATATATCGAGGTATGGTTTAAATAAAAATAAATTTTCAGTTTTTCTTCCTCAATTTCGTTTTTTATGGTGGGTTAATGGTTGCTTTGTTTTTTATGGCGAGAAATTTCGGTGCGTCGTAACTGCGAATTGAATTGCTGTAAAAAGCTAATTGGTTTTAATGGTGGGTTGAATAATTAAGAAATACGTGAAAATTTACGAAATTTTATCGTTAATATCATTTGCAAAATTAATATCGCCAAAATTATCCAAAACCACTAGAAAGTGTAATTTAGTCGCAGTTTACAAAATGAATAAATTTTTTTAAATTGTTTATGTAATTATTACAGCACTCTGCAACTCAATTTCGTTGACTAATGTGAAAAATAATCTTTTCTCATGAACCGAGGCTTAGGAGATAATCTGGAAACACATGGGTGTCATTCCAACTATGTGCGATATCATCTTTGTAAGAAAAGCCATCGAGTATGAAGTGGCTAACTTATGTTCGTAATAGACAGCTGTGTGTAAATTGTTAGAAATATAAATAAATAAAATGAACTACGCAATAACTGAAAATGTAATCGAATTTTAGGTCAGTCGTACAAGGTGCATGTGATCAATAACAACAACATTGACGTGAAGGTGATCGATAAATTGTGTAGTTGGTTAACCAAGTGAGAAAATGTTTCAAAATATAATGTATTAAAATGCTAAAAACGTGTATTACACGTAAATGCATGGAATACATTAGTCGGTTGATGCTTTTAAAGCCATTTTTTCCCTAATGCCGTATTACAAGGATACTGTCAATTAGATAATTTTTAGATAGGCAATTTTATGCGTTTCCAGATTTTTCATTTCCATCTTCGTACCGCTAAGTTGGTAGCTGATAAGACAGTTATTAGCATATCGTGTTAATTAAAAAGCTTGCAAGTTTTCAAATGATGCTGCTGAGGTTTCTGCATGCTTGCACTTCATAATGAGATGGTTTTCTAAGACTAAAACTCCATACTTTCCCTCTTCTCTTTTTATGCAAAACAACTCAACCTTGAAAATAACTAAATGACCACTATTTTCATAAATTTTTTTTTTTACAGTTTCTAATTATTTTTTACATTAATTAAATATGTATATCGGTTAAATAAGAAATAAAACTTTTTAAAAAAATTTTTAAATATAATATTTACGTATTTTTAATTTTAATTTAATTAGGTGGTTAAAACTTCTCAAACTTTAACATCCCACTTATTAGATAAAATGTGACACTTGATTGGCTCTTCTCTTAATTATATCACGTAATTTAACGAGACCATAAGTTAAAATCTCTTTCTAACACACACCGTTTAACCTAATGCACATTTTTTTGTAAACTTAGGGAATAGTAGAGGAAGAAATTTATTGAAAGTGATTTCTTATTGACGTTTTATTGCACCTCTTTATATTGAGAAGGTGAAGGCAGCCATTACCCAAAGGTAAAAGGAAATTCAGTATAAAGCGAATGGAGGCAAAAAAACGAAGCGAGGCTAATAATTTTCACCACGGATTTGCGATGTCGCTTCACTAGATTTTGGCCCATTCATCTGCTTTGCTCCTTTCCCCGTCTCCTTTCGCAAACGCTAAAGGATTCCCAATGAAATTGAACGGCAGTATAATTTCCAAAGAAGGCGACCAAGTCGACGTAAGATAAAAAAAAATCCTCGCGATAAAATATTAGACAAGCAGTTCTCCCCTCATGGCTCATTTTATGACTGACAGCGTAGAACTGGCAGACAATAAGGTTGTTCGGAAGCTAAAGGGAGGTCTCGTCTCAATTTCTTTGTGACGGGCAACCAAATTCTGTGCCCAAAAAAGAAATATAAAACGAGTGACTCACATTTTGCTTCAAACTACTATTTATTTACAGCGTTGATTTTAATCTGTTTGGTTTTTAAAGTTCTTTGTTGTTCAGCCGCCTCTATTTAGTACTGTCGAGAGGGATTCGACTTTGTTCGGGAATTTGATTTAGTGAATGTTATTGTAATTAAATTTTATGTAAACATGTTTTTTTTTTTTGGGAATGGATGTATGTCAGTTAGAATTTAGGTCGAATTTGATATGAAATTTAAGGGAAATGAATTGTTTTGATATGTTAAAGGTTAAAGACAATGGTAAAAGCGATGGAAATTGAGGGGGGGGGGGGTGGACGGGGGATAAAAAAAGTGATAAAAGGTGAATCGTAAGGATTTTAAAAGTATTTTCAGTTCCGTTTAGTGAATAAAATAAACTTTTTTTTGTTGAATGCGATGTGAAATGTGTTGTCTCGCACATCAGCGAAAGCACTTTTTGCCAGGATGACACAGCTAAGTGCCACTTAACATTCATAAAAGACCAAAAGGCAGCGTATGGTGGGAACTTAAATCTAACTTGAAACAAACATTCTGACTTGATTTCGGGAGGCGCTAATGTCAATAAATAATGCACGAAATGTACAAATTAAATTACCCATAAAAATTTTTATTGTTTATAAATTGTTTTCTATTATATATTTACGCAATTTACAAATTTTTTAAAAAAAATTAAAATTAATTATTAAATGTCGATTTTTAATTTGCATTTTAGATTAATCATAAAATCGTTTAATCATTTTTCGGATCAGTAATGCGAATTGACATTAAACCTATGGGAATTCTATACCATGACGATTATAAATCACGAACGAATTGATAGGAAGAGATTAATTGTTTACAATTTTTCACATTTCAACAGCAATAATTATTTAATTTACGAATCAATTTCGAATTTAATTCAATTTTTTTAAATTTTTTTACTTTTATTTCTTATCAACGAATAGAATTCAATTACGATGTTGACTTTTTCGGCACATTGGTACCGTTATAAGATTACCAGCTAACGTCATGGAAAAACAGGGAGAAAAAAAAATTTTATTCTAAGGTCTCAAACGAGTATAACATGAGTAATGCAATTTCCAGGCTTTCTCAGTCGTCGAGATCTCATCAATCAATGGTATTTAGAAAGTCTGAATTCACTTTTATTTGACTCGACAAGAGGTCTAGGAATTGGAACGGTTTCTCAAATTGACTCAGAATCAACACTTGCTGATTGCTAGCTGCTGTGTGCCCATCCTTCCATCGAATTGATCGAAGTGTTCTTCATTGATTTTTGCCAGTGATGGCTCTGGAGACAAGATGGGCTCTTATGTTAGAGGTGAGAGGTCAGTTCAACATGGAACTTGTCCACCTCTTATTCGCTTCGACTGGCACGCCAATGCTGCTGGGAAGGAAGCCTTAACTCGTGACAAGCAACGTTATTGCTTTTTTTTTCCCATTCTTATTATTTACTCGATGATTTGCACACGTCTCTTCAAAAGCGACAAAATTCGATTTTCATGTGTTATTTATACGTGACTTGAAACTTGCTGGCTAATTTTATGCTACTAAAATTTAGCCGATTTAAGCGTTGTAGATTGTAAATTCCTGTGGGACAAATTCCATTCGATGAATGTTTAATTAGTGAATAGGTTCATTGAATAATTTGTTTGTGTTTAGATTGGCAATACATTATTCATTATTCTTTATTTCTAAAGTCGAGATTAAGTCTTTGAAAACATTTTAAATCGTGTAATAATAACCCATAATTTTCGATGGATACGAGTATTCAGTCAATTCATGTGTATGAAATTCATATTCGTTGGTTTATAATATTAATATTCTGGTTGAGCCAACGCAAAGGCCAACAACGTAAGCTTATATCAAGGGCTAACACGAATCGTGTGTGTAATTAGAGAATAGTTATATTAGTCACTAATTAGATTTCAGTTTTGACTCTTTAATTAGAAAACCGGAAAGTATATGGCACGTAGCTGTTATTCATTCGTATGGTTTCATTAATTTATATTTTCAATAAGGAAAATTAAATTGTAGAATATTTTTTGAAAATATCGAATTAAAATCTGCTTTCTTTTGAATTAAAAAAAAACAATCGAATGTTGAGGGGGAGGAAATGTAATTCTTTACACTCTTTTCATTGCTTTTTTTTTTCTTAAAATCAGAATATTGGAATTCCTTAAAGATTATTCTTCGGTTGACAATAAAACATTAGAAAAAATCAGTCAACCAATATCAGCCATTTTTTTTAAGTCTTTTCTTTACTTTCACCTTTCAATTTTTTTGTTTCTTTAGTTTTTTTTTTTTATTTTAAAAGAGTTTTTTTTTTTTTATTTCCGAGTTGGAAATGGAATGCCATTTTCATTTTTTACCATAAAAATGGTGCGGCTCATTTTCATTCACACATACTTACCATTATCTATCGACACTAGAAAGAGAATGCAAACGTAAAAAAAAAAAAGATTGTTGAAGAAGTGAAAAAAGGTCATTTTTCATTCTTCTGGAATAAATGGTCTCTTGGAATCACCATCTTTGATATCCGGTCGAAAATCGAACCTTAGTAAGAGACCATTTCCGGGTTGATGGTATAATAGACAGTGGTCTTCACTCTTTTTTTTTCTTTTTTCTATTGCTAGTCTGTATAGTAATCTAAGTTTTGTGGAGCATCAGTGGATGGAATCGATGAAAGCACTTTTGCCCTTGGACCTTGTCTTATGTTGGGATATCGGTGGATTCACTTTTCCTTACTAAATGAAAGGGAGATGGAATTCGACTATCAAAAATGCAAAAATTCTTCTATTTTTTTTTATAAAATATTTTTAAAATAAAATTATGTATTTATAATATATTCAACTTTAAATTTTTTTGCAAAAAACCAATAATCTCAACAAAATTCTCAAAGAAAATTAAATCTGATTAGAAATTGATTGATGAAAACAATTTTTTTTTTATTTCTTCAAGCAATCTCTTTGGTAAACAAGATGCTTTGCAATATAATTTCAACTTTATTGGAAAATAAATATTTAAATTTAAACAATTTTTCTTAATATTTATTTTACAACTAAATTTTATTAACTTTGCAGTTTTTTTTATATTTGTGTAAAATAAGATTATAAAATCTGAAATTTTTTTGTTGTTTGCTTTTTAATTTTTTTTTTCTGCATTTAATTCGCTTGTTCTTGGAATTTGCTAATTGCTCTCTGGTTTCTACATATACTCAATTTTTTTTTTTATTTTTTAAAAAAATGCTTGGTAAATTCAATTAAAACCAACATGTTGTGTGTCTGGTGGTGTTTGTTGTCTTATTCAGAATTGAGGTATTGTGGGATTCAAGTGCACTTAACTTTAAGTAACAAAATGGTTTGTAGTCAAATTTCAACTCAATTAATCTTTAGAAAATTGACAAATAAAGAAAACAAGAACAATCTGACAACTAATTGGTACCAATTAACAATTTAAAAAAAAAATTAACACATAACCTAAGAAATTTAAGCTAAATACACCTAATTTCAAGACCTGAAATTATTTCATTGTGCTGCTGCTACATACTGCTTAAAGTTTATTCTTAATTCAATACAAGTGTCTTTCCTTACTGTATCTATTGTGACTAATAGAGAATGGGAACTGGTCATGTCTACTCTCATTTGGCTTAATCATTAAGACACTAGCGTAAAACTCGAGTCTACATCTCTAAATGTGAACTCGTGGGCACAAATAAATCTGATTGTAATGTCGGTTTGTACATACAGCTTTAAATGGGCTCTGCATTCTGCTTTCAGATCAGCACATTATAGCCTTATACTGATTCATAAGTTATACGACTTCGCTTTGAAAGTCATGTGGTTATCGTATATGTGTGAAAGTATAAACTTAATTCAATGCACCCGTTTTTTATGTTGTAAATTATGGTACCGAGCGACTTAAAGGAACCACGTATTGACGTATCACGGCATTGCTATTATTATTATATTAGCGCTTGTTGGTGTGGGTATAGAATCGGCCGTAACATACTTCCTATGGTTATGCCTCGGGTTCTCATTGCTACTATCGGATGTTGCTCGCAATGCAATTAGACAGGAAGCGAGGGTTGCGACCGAACCAATAACTTCATTGTTTCGTAAATGGATCATATCTGATGTTGAACGGATACCGGAGCTATTTGGCTCTGGTGTTTCGAACCTTTACATCATTTTTGTAGGAAACCAGGCGCCTTCATTCACACATTCACGGGTTAAGTGCTGATCTTTGAGAATGAAGGAGATGAGAGAAAAAAAATTTTGTGGTAACTAAATAGGAACGTGACTGGAATAAGAGGCGTTGACCGAGTTTATAAGATCAAACCTAAGGTTGAGAAGTAAATTTGGTCGCAAACAAATTTGAATTGGTTGTCAACGTGATTAGGAAACGAAAGTGTAAAAGTTTGTTCCCAATTTGCATTTATTTGGTTTTGAATCAAATAAATTAAACGGGCGGTAACTTTGAGGTTAATTCCTTAAATAAATATTAAATTTTTATAAAAATTCGCTCAACTTTAACGCTTAAATTGCGCTTTGTAATTTTAATAATTTTTCGGAAATTAATTTCAACTCGATACTCAGTTCGATTATCTAATAGCGATTTATATGATAAAATTATTGACAGATTTGTTTAAATTCAGGTTATTTCCTTTCTTTTCAGCGGATGCAGAAATAAGTGCCAATTTTACAAATTAATACGTAATACGATTCTATAGAATCGTATTACGCACACCTTTAAAACGACCTCTAAACTCATATATAATACACGACTGCTGAAAATCGCAATCGAGTCGAACCTAACAAATTCTAAGTTGTTCATGAATTCCTTTCATTCTTTTTCAACTACAAATGTGTTTACAAAGTCGAATGAGCTTTTGCATGCAGTTGGACGAACAACACGATTAACCGAACAATACAATTATTATCAATTGCTAATTTCATCGGAATATTTATAAAACCCACGGAAAAGTCGATTGTCAAATCCCATCAGACACCGAAATAATTTTCTAACAAAATTTGACTATTCCGCATCTGTTCTCGTTGCTTTCGTATAATTTTTCGACGTTGAAAGAAGGTAAGGGAACAATTAGAAACACGTACCGCTTCTTTTCGCTACGGCTACGAGCCGAGAGAATGACGCTATTACGCGAGTCCATCAATACGCATGAGTAGCATTGCAATGCGAATCTTCTCTTTAAACTTTTTTTTTTATTATTTTTTTCTATTCTGTATTCTCATTGCTGTGAGTGTTGCTTAACGGTGAGATAAAAAAATATTTCGAAATTCATAAAAGTTGATTAAAAAAAATTTCGACCGAGAGAATGTTTTTCTTAATTAATTCGTGGGTTATGTCCGTTTTACGTCATTGCGGATTGGCAATGGCCAAATGAAACGTTTCCGCACGCGGAAATAATAAATTCGATTTATAGGCTTTTATTTTAAACGTTAGTTTATACGGTATTGTTCGGAACGGCGATAAAATTTTGCAGCGAATAAAAGTTTTACTAAAATTTCCAGTTTTCTAATGAAGAAGACGAGTAGCGTTAGTAATTGAATTAGCCTTAGATGACATGTTAAAGAGTAAGTCGATAACTTGTTTTGAGTACCCCGGTTAGAAATTAAAGATGCATGAAAAGGAGGCTCTAAAAGACCCCGAAATGATTTTTCCGGCTATAGAATTAAATGCAAAATTTCGATTTTCATTAGATATTGCGATCGCTATTTTAAGCTTAATTAAAATTTTTACTTGCTCATCGTATCACTCGAATCGTACGGATTTACTTTTTAATATTGTTATTACGTAAGTTTTTAGAAACGAATGATCCCAATGAAGAGTCGGTGCCTGAGAATTCTCTCAGGATTTTCGCTTCCTCTTCATTTTAGTTGGTTCTCTTATCGCGCAACTCACTCGACTACGATAGTGTTTCTCATTGTAAGCCTTTGAGAGTCCGTCAGATTCACTAACTGCGCTTAAAGACAATTATAGTCTTCCGAGTATTATTTCCAACAACGAAACTACTATTCCAATGTAAATGTCTAATGAGAATGACAGCTTTATGGCTGTGTGACATGAGGCATTAAATGAGTGATTGGATTGGGAATTTATTTGCAGTGACAACGACAAGATTTTTAGGAGAGAGTGGAAGACACAACCGTGATTAAAGTTGGTTTTTTTTACTCTGTTACTTCCTTTTTAATTACCTTATTTTTTAAGTCAGGTACACGCACGTATGCTGCTTGTTTATCTTTGTGATTGGCTTTTGTTCGCTCTGGGGGGTGTTGTATAGTGTGATGTTAATTAGAGTGGACTCTATTTGCGACTTACTTAAAAGAGATTCATTGATTATTTTAATTTGAAATGATTTCTCACACTTTTACGACTGAATTGACAAAGGGTATTTGGGAATATAAAATTTATTTTCACCCGTTAGGGGCTATTTATATATTTATTTTAATCTCTGAATCGGCTTACAGTAGTCTTGCTTTTTTACAGTTTCGTGAAAGGCATTCGTGTGGAAAATTTATACTCTTTTTATAAAATTTGCGAGTTAAAAAAAATAATATAAAAGTACTTTACACCAACGATCGCTTTTTTTTTTTATTTATACCAAGACACTGTAATCAGGATTGGAGAAAATGCTATTATCAAGTTTGAGAAAATTGAGTTTAAATTATTATTGATTTGCTTCTTGTTGCCAGCTTTATATTTTTCTATATATATATATATAGAGAGAGAAGTTCCATTTGTTCTATATGGCTTTTTTCAATGATGTGTCTTACGTTACTGTCCACCACCCAATTTTCCTGGAACCAATATTTAATACTCTTTTACGACTAGCAGCAATCTGAAGTTTCATTGGTGAAAGAAAAAAAATATATATAAGTGTGTTCTTATACGCAACACATTTGTGACCTTTAGTTCGGTGTAATTTATAATTTATTAGTAAGAATTGAGTTTGAAAAGAAAAAAATTTTTTTTGATTGGAAAGGAATTGGAAAAGTAATGTACCTTTTTGCAATTTTTTTTTTCTATACGGAATTAGATAAAGTTTGTTGAGGAAAAGTCCACCTGCGCCTGAGTCTCAGCATTTCATTTTAAATTGCTGTCATATTTTCTAGGTAAGAGAGCAATTGGTAACTTGATAAAAGTGTTAAAAAATCTATAGTGCTGAAAGGAAAAAAGGATATGTGATGGTTTCGAGACAAGTGGACAGGGATTTAAGGATTGGATTTCAAGATAAAAAATGTTTTTTTTATTTTTTTTTGTTTTATTTATTTATTTTTATTTCCGTTTTTTACTGTGTTCGTCATAGAAATCGATCAGAGATTTATTTTTAATGAAATTTTTTCTTTGTTTAAATTTAAAATTTTTTTTTTGAAAAGATCAAAAGAAATTGGTTGAATTGTAATTTTTAAAAAAA
Organism: Henia vesuviana; assembly: GCA_034696185.1. Taxonomy (NCBI): domain Eukaryota; kingdom Metazoa; phylum Arthropoda; class Chilopoda; order Geophilomorpha; family Dignathodontidae; genus Henia; species Henia vesuviana. Next base: position 15,979 of record JAQFZU010000303.1, on the reverse strand, counting down.
AAGTCATTTAAGATTTTTATTTCGTTTTGAATAGATGCAAATCACTTTTATAATTAGACGTCATTAGCTCGCGATGTAAATTGAGGAATGTTACAACGTTTTCTTTAATTTTTGATTTCTTTTTCTTTCGGGTTGAGCATTACAATGTATGCAAATGTGACATTTGGCACGATGATTCTTATTATAAAGTTCATTTCACATGCTCGAAATTAAACGATGTGCTAATAGTCTTAACTATTGCTATTAGTTTGACTTTAGTACGTGTAATGTTAGAAAGCGCTGTCTATAGTAAAGAAAACGCGGGTCAAAATTGTAAAAAAAAAAAAAAAAAAAATAGAAAACAGATTCGTAGATTGGCCTTACCAGCTGTTCCCTTAGATATATATATTCTTTACGACAGTTTTATGTTAAGCAAAAATAAAATTCCAACAAATTTAATTATTTTTTTTCTCCTTACGTGCAAAGAGATGAAAAAGAACATTAGAAATGATAGTTTCATTTCACGATGAAAGGAGTGGAATTCAAATCATGCGTTTAAAAATTCATAATTTCCAAATTGGGAAAAAAAGCAGTGAAATTAAATTACGCAACTTGGGCGTTTGCCTGGAGAAAAAAATAGCAAAAAAAAAAAACTTTACATAAAAGATACAGAAATGAGACTCGTGTCAACCTACGAAGCGCGTAATTAAAAGATGTTACAAATTGAAAGTCAGAGATCAAAGAACAAGAATTATTAGGACCGAGTGATAGGGTGAAGTGTGACTTACCGTTGACCGCAAAGGCCACAGCTGTCCACACGAGGATGAAGGGTGACATTGTGGCCGGGATCACGCATAGTGAACATCCGAGCATAAGAGAGACGCTGGCTGCAACATCCACACTCGTGATCAGGACTGAAAAATATCGATCTGTGAACCCGGTGTGCGCCCGAGCAACAGTGAGCTGAAGAATGGGTGGTAAACTCGTCCCCCTCACGCGCCTGCTTATCTGGGGTCACGTGACTTGAGGTTGCGATGTGCGCAGGTGCAGAAGATCTCACGCGTGCAGGGATGTCGGCCGCTGGCAAACAAACATGGAAATGCGGGCTCGCATATTCAGCGACGACTTATTTTTTTCACATTTATTTAAAAGTCCGACTCAATTTACGCCCCGCAAAAGATTTACGAGTGATGAATTACCAGAGTTTGTTGTTGCGATGCGAGAAAGGATTAATAGTTGGCCGATAATTTATGTGTAATAAAGAGAGCCGATTGTTTTTATACGTTGTTGTCAGAAAAAGTTGTCGTAATATGTCGCAGATGGAAATAAATGCGCGCATTCTTGGAATTAAGCGCACTCGTAAATAATGCGACTTTCATCTTAAGTGAGAAATAATGAAGTTTGAGGTGAACATTTTTTTTCTTCTTTTTTTTTCTTAAAAAAAAAAAACCAATACTTTAAAAATGTATTAAAATTTGACTGGGTGCTGTGATAATGACGTTAATAAAAATGTAAAATTAATCGTTTAAAGGTAGCGTTTGCGATCGAGAATAAAAAATGAAGTGTTTGACGTGCAATTTTAGAGTCGCTTTAAGATGCGATTTCCAGTTCAGTTAGGGATTTGAAAATATTACGTAGCTGCAGCTATGAAATTATCTCACTAAATTCACAATTCGATGGAACCATTAACTTTGTGATCGGTTGAAATAAAAATTCAACTTTAAGAGCATCACAATCGCTTTTATTACTTAACCGAGCAGAAAAACAGCGCCATCTATTGCCGGGTCCTACAAATTTAAACGAGTTTACCCAATGTCGACTTTAATTTCAGCGCTGGACTCTCGGAAAATATCTCGGAACTAATAAATTGAAAGCAAAGTGCGCAAAGTCCTCGCATTAGTATCGCGCCAAGATAATGAAATAACGGAGCCGCAAATCGTAATGTTTTGGCTTTTATTTACATGTAATTTTGTTGGAGTGGAGTTGTAATTACACGATGTGTGACAAATCACAATGATATTTCACGTTCCAAGTCAACTCGGAATTGTAGCCGAGGCAGAATTTGAGCGGAGAACACCATTAATAAAGAGGGGAAATATAAATGAGTAGGAAAATGAATGGGTACATCATCTGTTCTTAGTGACAAGTTGGATTTAGTTTGCAAATGATTTATGGCGGTTTACGGCTCCAAAACTAAAAGTAAGGTTGAAGATCTGTAACATCTCTCGGTGTCTTTTTAATATTTTATTATACCCGAATCAAATATGGAATTCAACTGCCACACATTTTACAACGTTACATTACATTAATTTACGGGCTTTGTTACTTATCAAACTACGTTTTTAAGAATTTAACAACGAAACCGAGAGAGAAGTCTTCGCGTGTTGGATACAAAACTTAAAGAAAATTTAGGAAAAACGAAAATTTTTATTTCTGTTTTTCCTCTTTTCTTGAATTACTTTAAAGCATTTGATAGCTTTACTAGCGCAACACATGGAACTAAAAGGAATTTTTATTGATGTGGCAGAACCTGAATTTTTTAATTTTTTTCCTTTTTATATGCCACATCAAAAATGAACAATGTTTTGATACGCAGTTAAAATAAAAAAAATAAATTAAAGACTTTGTGAGAAAATAGTATAAGTTAAAGATAAATATAAATCAATAAAAGCAGCTACGGCAAAGGGGTCTCAATCGACATAAGCTGGTTTTAAGAACCGAAACTCATCTTAACGTATAAATTTACTCCAACAGAATCCTACATGAATACAAAGAGGTAAATTAGAAAATAAAACAATTTATTTTTCAAACGATGTGCAACTCGCCTTAAGAATGTTAATGTTGAATAAAATGATTTTCTCTTTACTCGTTATTTTATAACTTATACGCTGATTATGTATAGGAATGTTCGAGACGAAAAAAGAAGGGTCACTACGTATTTGAGCAAGATTTTTCTCGGTTTAGCTCGCAATACATTGCTTAGCAGCGGGATCGTGAATGTTAGGGGCTCTGATTTAAGCTGCTTGCGTCTGGCCGCATACCGCCTACAAACCAAGGGTGATGATTGCGCAAGCGCAGGAATGTTATAGCCGCCAGCTTCGTTAATAGGCGGGCGCCCTCCTTTGGTCAAATCAATAAGCTATAATTTCCAGGCGGCTACGCTTATTCAATTACCTCGCAGCATTGTCAATATGAGACCTTCGCCTTAATAGCAACAATCAGGAGTATGAGAGAGAATCTTCCATGGCCTGCAGAAAGGGACAAATTGTGTCAAGTTTGGTCGGTTGAGCACGTGCTGATCCATGATTGGTTGCAGTTCATCACTGGCACCTACCCACGTCCTCCCTGGAGCTTGTGGCAAAAATATCAATCATTAGAGGCAGTAAAGAATGTGCGTCTTTGACTAATAGAGTATGGTTCTTTCGCTGAGAAAAGATAGAACCCTTTTATTACATTGATTGCTATGGTTGGTCGTAGAACTATTACGAGGAGAGTTTTATAATTAGTTTGTGCGGTTTTTTAATTTAATTAATTCTTTTTTTTCAAGTGGCCAGAAGGATTTAAGAGTTTGATATCGTTATAAAATTTAATGGTTAATTAAATAAAGTAAATGTGGTTTCGGTCTTTTTTCTTGTTTGTTTCGTGGAGATGTTTATCTGGTATATTTTATGGGATCTTAAAAAAGTTTTTTTTTTTTACTTTTTTTTTTTAAGTGTGGAAGTAAATAATGGGCGGGATAGAGTGAAAATAATACTGTGAGATGTAAATAATACAGACTTAAAGAACCGTTAATGCGTTTGAAATTGGCGTTTCGAATTTCAGACCTTTTGATGGGTTTTACAAAAGCTTTGCAATTTGTTGCTAATTTATTTCAAAGGGTAAACAGAATGTCGATAGCAAAATGCATCCCCCGGTGGTTGGATTAGTTTGAAATTGTGTCGCGTCGACAGAAAAGGATTGTTGGCATTCATTTAATGATTCGTTGGCTTCCTTTTCACGCGATACGTGTTCATGCAAATTTGAGTAAAAGCAACTGCTGAATCTGGTTTGAAATTCAAACTAAATAAATTAGTTTTTAATCTCTACGTTCGGATTTCGAGTTAATAAAAAAAAAACCACTTTGAAATTTGCATTTTAAATCGAATCTGAAACCGGCAACTCAGATTTTAACGAGAACAAAGGCACCGAAATAAGTTTTGAGAATTCTTTAGGGGGGAATTAGAATTGATATTTCGTTTGTATTCATACGTGGAGTTGGTGGAGAAGCAAAGACATGCAAAAGCTAAACGAAGGGACACGAATTGCAAGCAGACCAGCCGTAAGCCATTAAGCTTGAACACCACTAGAGAAAGGTTTCTCTCACTCGAATTCTCGACTTGAAATTAATGAGGCCATGAGTGCAAAATGGGGTTGGTTGGTTCGCTACTCTCTCTTTCTCTCCTCTTTTCTCTTTATTCCGTTACTGCATTTGTGCCGCTCTGTTTAATATAATAATTTGAGGTGATAAAATAGCTTTGCTATTACAAATCACTGATTTTAACTCATTATTCTGGATCCGCTAGCGAGCAAACTTCATTTTTACTCCAATTTCGAGCGCAGCTGATGCAGATGTCGGTTTACAAAAATGGCGTTTAGTCTCGAATTGAATTAAACGGAGCGTGCTGCAGTTAGAGGAAATTTCGATTTTACTTTTGCGGTTTGGCTGCGAATTTTGTGTGGTTTACACAGAAATGTCGAAGAGAGATTTTAGCACTATTTTTAATCGACTTTGTTTTCGCTTTCTAAGCATGTCTATTTTAAAGGTGTTTTCAAAAGGTGAATTCGAAGGGATTTACGTTCACGCTTTTATTGGTTCGAAATCAAAGGCAGTTGTTTTTAGTGTCGTATTTCAAAGAAAGAGGTCAGCGTGAAGCTGATAAAGATTAGATTAAATCTGTGTCTTCACTAAGGACACTTATCGATTGAGCCAAGTTGTATAAAAAATTCAGTATTTTTTTTTTTTTTTTTTACAAATTTTGCACGTGTTTTTCAATGGAAAATTAATTAATTTCATAACTCAAGAATTATATTTTCATCTTTTGCACAATTTTTTTACATTTTGTAATTTTTATTATTACTTTTTACTGGGTTTTTGCACGTCTGCAAAATTTTCCAACTGAGTCTTCTGCACGTTTCACTTAATCTTTTTCTCAATCTCAGAAGTGGCTTGATTTTTCTATTAAATATAACATTAAAATCGAGGAAAATGTGCAAGATAGAGCTTGTGGAAGAAGTTTTGAGGGTTTTCTAAGCGTCTTTTTATCGAATTTTGTAGCTTTTTAAATACGTAGCTGGTTTTGTTGGGGAAGGAAAGGGGAAATATAAAATTAGGATAAGAGGGCATATAAAAGGAAGGCTTTAATCCAAAGTATGTTTCACCAGTAGAATAAGAATTGATTCATTAATTCAAGTGTTTTTCCACTGTAGATGTTGGCTTTCGTCCGTAACTTAATTAAAAATTTTTTTCATTTCTCCTTTTTTTTAATTTCCATTTGTTAAGCTCTGTTAGTATTGGTTTTGTTTTCTTCGTTTGTTTTTCTAGTATTATTTCTATTGTATATAGAGTGAGAAAAATTCTAATGTCAAAAAAATAATCATAATAAAAAGTATGAAAAATGGAAAGGCAGGAGTGGAAATATTCATCAGCATGGTCGACTGCATTTACACATTTTACTGCTTAATGCAAATGGAAATTTCATGCCTCTCATTTTAAAGAGATTTGGCAGCGATTTTTTTTCTCCGTTTTTTCTCATTATCATTCGATTAACGATTTTGCGATTTTAATGAAAATATATATAATTTTCTATTTTCTCTCCCCATAGGATTTTTTTCTTCTTCATCGGTGCTCAGCTAATCAAGTTACAAGTGGATTTGCAGTTGAAACATTGATGAAATTAAGTTGGGTGTTAAAGATATCGCCGAAGAAGAATTGTGTTCACTTTATTTTACTTCGGAGACTTTACGAGAAAAAAAATCAGGAAGAAAATGATTTAAGTGGAGTGAGGTGGATTATCTAAGGCTTAAAGTTAAGTCTTGGTTTTATTGAGTGATTATTTAATCGATTAATTGGATAAATCAATTGAAAGTAATTATTTAATTTTTATTTAAGGTTAGAATTTTGTCATTTCAAGATTGACGATCAGCTGGTAACAATAACAGACTTGTTACCCGAACTATAAAATTTGGGATTAGCAGCAGATGCTTTTCAAGTACGACGAATGTAACCAAAAACTCCTTAACTACCAAAACGTGCGACTATGTGTTGATGTTTACCAACGATTATTTCACGTCTGAACGAGTACAGAATTCTGTTTAACGAAGATGGAACCGGAAATGTGAAAAGTGATTTGGTGCGTGTTTTGGTTGTGCTAAAAGAATGTCGACTCGGAATTAAGGAAGAAAGTTGTAATTACCTGACATTTGCATTCAGCCCTTAGAAAAGGTTTCCGTTCGATAGCAGATGTACAACTGTTCGTTTCGTAGAGCTTATTAGATGCCAGTCGGGTTGAAGTGAATGCACAGCTTCCATTGAATATTAATACAAAGAAAAAAAGTTTTTTGAGTTTATAAAAAAAAAAAAACCTCATGTCGTTGCATCAAATTAAAAATTTTCTTTTCTTTAACAAAAAACTGATTTAAACGAATGAATGAAGTTTTAATATTTTTTTATTTTTTATTAATTTCCGGAAAGAAATAATATTTTCTTTGAAAAATTTTTCTGGTTAAATGACCAGGACATGGTGTTGACAGTTTTATATATATCGAGGGTTCTCATAGCCCAACATTTCCCGTAAATTTAACGAGGTTATTTTCATAACGACTTAGGTCGAGAGTCGAGAAATTAACCTTTTAATCACCGAGTTTCCTCTTTCGAGCAATCAGAATTCTCTCTTATATACAAATTAAAAGAGTTTTCATATTTTGAAATTGGTGTTGATTGTTTAGAAAGGGATAGTGTAGTTTACAAAATGTGTAGTGCGTGGATGGCTGTAATTCCCGGTGTAGAGCACTCGCCGGTTGACAGCAGGTGAGCCGTATAAGAGAAATGGGTAGGAAGTAAGATTAAATTTCTCGGCACATCCTTGCTCTCCACAGCCGACAACTTGCTCCTTCCAATCACAGTGCTGAGGAGGCGGCCGAGTCAACGCAGAATACAAAATTGGCAATTGCAATAGATCTTGTCGAAAGGCCGGCAATCACATTTCTGGTGTAACATTATTTTTTTGTTTCAACACAACAGCGCGAAAATAAAATAACACTCGTTATATGCGAATGATATTTTGTTTTTATTTGTTCCAATGATTGAATCATTTAGGCTGGACTTCAACTTTAAACTGTACACATTTAATGTTAGCTAAACTCTGATAATTGTAATAATTTTTTTTGTGTTTAAGATTGGAATTTAAAAGTATTTCAAGAATATAAAATTGTTTATTCAAATCATGTTTTAAATTTTTTTTTTATTTTTTATTTTTTATTTTAGATTGTTAGAGCGCTTCACCTTGGCCATTGTCAGTGATGTTTCATGGAATGTTCGCGTACGTGATGTTTTCTACTTCAGATTATATTGTAACTGCGGTGACAAGAAAAGGAAATTCAAGAAGAAAAACGACATAAAACGGGAATAGGAGAGAATGATGGGATAAAAAAAAGTGGGAAAAGAAAGTTATCGAAGCCTGACCCACCCAATGTCGGCCAAGTTTATATAGAGAGGTAAGTGAGGCGCAGTGCTTGTTTATCGGTGACATTGGCCGACCTGCATTGCACCTCAATCGGACTGGTTGCCATGGCAGCCGAGAGTGATGGGGTTGCTATTGGATGAAAAAGTAGGAAATAATATGATGGGGAAAAAAGTGGAAATAAATAAAAAAAATACAGAATGACGCGAGTGCATTCGCATCTTTTCTTCGGAATGTTGTTGCGAATTCTGTTTAGATGCGTCTCTAGTGATTCATAATTTATCAATCGCATTGTGATGTACAGTAAAGTCCGGCCGCTTCGTATTTTTATTTGAATGCGTTATGAATGGTTAACAATGCGCGATATTTGAAATGGTAATGTTGAATTTGCTTATGCAATCGTAAAATTTGAAATTATTATTATTATTATTATTATATTTTAAAATAAAAAATCGGATAAAATAATGGTTTCGTTTTCTAAAATATCCTTTTCGGTATTGGTCGAACCTTTCATTAAAGTTATGTGAACTTCGGTTGATATTTTTTAAATTGCAAATAATGAAAATAACTATTTGTTATTCAAAAGAGAATTTCATCAATAATTTAATGTTCGTACAAATGTCTTTTAAAGGGTGATATCTAGAGTGGAAAAACGACCTCGTAAGACTTAGCTATTGGTATGTAAGAAAAACTTGCTTTGGGCTTGCAATTGAAATGCTGTTTGTTTATTTTTCTTATTTTTTTCTTAATTTTATAGTTTTAATATTTTGTTTGAGGCTTTCGCCTTTAGTGAAAAAAGAAGCGCATTTTAATGCAATGAAAGCATTAAACCCAGGTATCTGTAGTCTACATTTAATGCGAAATTTTAATTTGTCCTGAATGCAAATAAGATGGAACTCGGCATCATTTCCCTAATGTCAGCTATTTTTTTTTCTCTTTCAATCCATCCTTGCCTTTTCTCTCTCTCTCTTTCTCCCGTCATTGCGGATACGTTGTAAATGCAAAAAGCTTTCGAAAAATCTTTACTTTTAGCTCGACACAAAAAAGTTTTGCCAAATCAGCGGGATGTAGAAATGTGATTCTAATTTCTAAATTTCTATTTTTTTTTTCACTTAAACTATCGAGTGTCTAGAAAAATACAAAAATGGTACGCTGTTTTTCCCCAGAGACGGCTGAATTTCAATCTGGATGTTTCTGAGTATTTTCTTATTAGGTATATTTTCTTCGACGGTAATTGATTTTTCAAGTTTTCTATCATATCCCTCATTTTTTTATTAAATTTACCTGCAAAATAAAATTCAATCAAAAAAAAGTTGTTGACGTGCATGATTCCGCTTTTGAAATTACTTTTATTTCCAAAATGAATAATTAAATTAATCGTTGAGTTATTTTTTAAAAATAATTTCATTTGTCATTTCATGTCAAATGATGCACTTTCAAAGACAAAAATTTAAAAGAAAAACAACAAAAAAAAATGTTAGCGAAGGAAACTTTAGCTGCAAAAAATATTTTTCAAAGAATTCGGTAAGGATGCAAAGGCCTGTGATGACCTGTGGGATGGGCATATCTTCAGAGTTGATATTACACCGGTGGTCCAACATCAAAAGTTGTATAGGGCCAAGAAGAAGGCAGTCTTTAGGACCCGGTTTTAGTGTAGAGAGAGCTAAGTTAGTCGATAAATTTATTTCTCACAATTCCCACAGAGGAAGATAACTTTTTTCTTTTTTTTTTCTTAGACGGAAGAGGCAGCATCCTCAAATGTGACGTTAGATCTCGGAGAGTGTATAGACACCTTTACTCTCATGAGCAGATGTAACGCCGCAGCTGGATATTAGAGCGGATGACTTCATTCCTTCTTTCCATTTTTTTTCTTTTATATATTAATCTCGAAGCAGCACCGTAAAAAAAATTTTGTGTTTCTTTTTCTAAATCTCGGTTTCATTTGTGGAAACTTATAAAAATTTCACGGGGTTTAAACCTGAAAAAATGAAGCGATTAGTTTTTGTTGTCGCTGTTGTGTGTCGGTTAAAGTTTAAAGAGGAGAGATGAACCAATGATACGAGGTATAAAAAAATGGTTTATCGGTGTTCGGCATTATCGTAGGAGTTTATTTGTATGTAGTCTGAAAAAGTATACCTTTTTTTTCCTTTTTTTTTGGCTGTAGGGAATTTAGTAGTAGCAAAGATTTCAAGTGCCCATGTTCTTATCTTCACTTTTCCACGAGTCGCTCGTGTTCTTGGCCTGTTTATTTAATAAATTAACTCCCGGAGGAGAAGTTGGTGAATTTTCTACGGCAATAATGGCGAAAGTATATCCAGCGCTTGCGATTTTTAGCAACCTCGTTTCTTATATTTGTTTAGTATTGATCCCGAGATTGTGAAATATACCGAAACTTGTTTATACTTTATCGTTAATGCTTTTTCATTCCCACTCGATGATTTCCTCTAATTAAACTCGCGAGAACAACCTTTTTCTTTATGCGTATATATTTTTTTCTATTGCTCGCATCCTTTTACTTTACGAACATCTTTTAACGTCGTTTAATGGAGTTTAGCTCATTCTCGACCTTATGCATTGGTTTCTCATGAGACCAATTTTAGAGCGACGGGATCTTCTATTTTTGTGAAAAAGGAGCCGCTAGATTTATTGGATGTCGAACTTCTCCTTACGAAAACGGCTTATACACAATCTCACGCTACAACTGGCAAGAAAAGATATTAGCAAAATTCAAACATTGAAACCGAGCCCGTCAGCCCGATCCAATATACCGTACGATTAGATTAAACTGTCAATCTTTTTTTTTTTGGCTTTTTATATTAGTAAATCGAAAGAGAAAATGATGAAATATCTCGAGTCGTCACGGCATCTAATTTTATCGATCGTTTTCTGTGAAGAACAAAACTCGAAAACAATGATGAAATATCAAAAAAAGGATTAAACACATTTTTGATTGATATTTCAAAACAATATCGGTTTTGAGATTGGATTTTAATTTTCTTTTTGTTGTCTCGTAAAAGAATTAGTGAAGTTAATCTTGTCAAAGCAACGGACGATTCTAGCGGCCAATTACCCGAACAGATATTAGATTACAACCGCTACCACTTAAAAAAAACTATCGAGGACAATCGAACGAGCACCGTATTTGGGTCACTAGTCATCAGCCATAAGTATCTCTTAATCCTGTTACTTTCAATTCTATCTGTTTCGTAAGCAATTTTTTATTTTTTAAAAAAAAGTTGCTTGCGAAACAATATGCAAATGAAAATCTTTTTCTTTCAACATTTGTAAAATGTCCGTTTATTCTGTGCTTTGTCGTCGGTTATTGGATGTGAAGTGAGTTTTCCCAAAGAGGGTTTGTTGTTGGGGATAATATCGATTTATTCTTCGCCTTTGATGCGCCTCGGAGCGATGAATCGTGTGCATCAACTAAGTGACAGACGAGACCACCGAAAACAGATGACTGAGAAACGACTTTAATTACCATGATATTTTTGTCTTAATTGAAACGTCTCATTTCTTATTTCTTTTAAAAAAATGTTTTTTATTTTCAAGATTTTGAAAAAACTATTGAGACTGTGTCGACTGCAGACGAGGCACAGTCACACACACACATCTCGATGAGGGGAAAGGAAGAGAGGGAGAGAGAAGGATCGTTGGCGAAATAGCGGCGAGGGAGAAATCTTCTTCGAAGTCATAAAAGGCGTTGGTATGGTACACTCCAGAAATAAAAGCAAAGCAAAGAAGGCAGCGAGATCGATACTGTGCTCCGTTGAACTGTGGTGAGAAGAAAATCGAGGCACTAAAAATTGATTTTTTTTTTTTTACGAAATTCAACTCGTTTCGAAAACTCGTTAATTGAAGCTAAAGCGATTGACAGAATTTTGGGGAATCCGTATTGCATAGTGCACGTGACTTGTAGAGGTGGGAAGTTGCAGTTCAAATTATTGCTGCATACGTGCCCCGTGGTAGTAAATCAGAACTAATGAAGCTGCTGGAAACACAGATGTACCAGCTTGGCAAGATTCAATTGCGAAAATTCCAAAACTTGCCACCCACCAACCCACTCCCGTAATATTTTTTCTTTTCGCATTTATTGCTCTGGCAACAAACCAAGTGAGAAAATTTGGATGGTTCGATGCATTCGTTCGAGAGAGCGTGAAGATTTAATTACCAAAATATCACGCGAATTGTACTGGGATTATTCGGTCCGTTCGGATGAAGGATGGGTGACGAGAAATGTGCAGTTAATTCGAACAATTGCGCGATTCGTATTTATTTATTTGCAACGTATCCTTCCGACCGTTTGAAATCCATCAGAGTGGATGAAATTTATCTCGAACACATAAAGATTGTCGAGCGGATAAAAATAGACTATGTGCAACCGATAGAAATCAAATGGACCATTGCGGCCCCTATTTTCAATTTTGTTGCTATTTACATGTTTATTTGTTGGTTTTACTATTATTTAAATATCGATTTCGAGCTCGGAGGAGGATGACACGTGTCATGTTCGTGTCAAGATGCGGCGAAATTAAGTTTGCCCAGCAGGAGTTCTGTCGTATTTTAATGTTGAGAGAGGGGGAGACGGCTGTCCAGCTGAGCGTCGTCTCGAAGGAAATTGGACCGAAGAACAAACTCGACGATAGGTAATTTGAGAAATCGTTTCGACGAATGAGAATTAAGTTGTTGGACTTATTTTTGTATTATCGTTTCAAATCAAACCCACCGAGCCCACAGATAAGAATTTTCATCTGCGCGTCATTGATCCGTGCTTTTCGTAATTAGATGCTAATTGCTTTTCTTCACGATATGCAGGTATTTTGAATATTAATTGTTATTATGGAAATAGTTACTACAGTTTTTATTGTTTTTTTTTCTAAATAGGTCTTTGCTTTTAACGCGTTAGTTTTTTTTTTCTCTTATAGAGAAAAGCTTCATTTTGGATCGACGTGCTTAGTTCAGGGTAATAAAGGCTAACGAACGTTTGCTGCTTTTCATTGGTTTCACGCTTTACCGTAATGATCCTCGTCGAGGATACTCTGCATTCAGGCTTTGTTGCGTAATTAAAGTACGTAAACTGTCGTAAATTTTTACTTTAGCTCTTAAAGCGAACTCAGTCCTTTCCTGCTTCCAAGTGTGGAGAGGCAGTGTCGTGGCGCCATCTGCGTCTTAGAATACAATGTACGGATGTGCGAAGATTTTTCACTATGTATAGTCCAATTTTTGCGTCTAAAGTCTGTTTCACATGACCAGTAATTTAAGCATTTTTTTAAAAAGTTGAATCGATAAAAAAAAGATTAGATGTTTTCATTTGTATTAGGTAGTATGAACTAACTCTCACAAGGCTGCGTCGTGTAATGGGATGAGTATGGTTACTCATTTTTGTACCTCCGGATGAAGTTTAGCTACAACCGAGAACGATATAGTCAAAGTTCCTCAACAGCGACAAGAACCGGATTCTACTAACATCTGTAAGAATGCAAAGCCGACTTTGGCTCGCTGCTTCAAGCCCATTTTGTCAAAGAAGATCGGTGAGCATAGTCATTCACTCCAAATAACGACTGCAATTTATTACAAATCAGGTTGGGGCATTTGTCTAGGTTAGGTAAAACACCAGTTGCACCAACTTGCGCCGACGACATACTTAAAACAGAAAAGAGTGACGACAACAATCTGACATCTAGAAAACTGATTATCGAGAAAAGCTAGCTACTGTTATTGAGAGAGACCTGCAATGAACCCTTTTATGCTACTCATTACAAATTTACACTTAAGTTTATTTGAACGTAACACTCAGGACATCGTAAGCACAGTTTTCTCTTTTTTACAACAAGTAAAATATTCCGTCATGTGACGCCAGAGCCATCTATTATCTGTTTTAAATTATACGATTATACATTTCGCATTTTTATAACAGATGGCTCTGTCTTTCGGCGAAGGAGCACTGGAATTTTGTATATTAGGTTAGTAATGATAATAAAATAATTATGCTAACATTATCATCATACCTTTGTTTTATTGCAGCATATTGATTTGCATGTACAAATCATAGCTAAATTCACAATTTATAATAATTGGCTTTGATGGTAGTCGCTATTCCGACGATTGGCTCGAAGACGTCATGACGTGCAATAAACAGCATTTAAAATTGCACCTAATTAGACGTCGTCTAAAGAAAAAATGCTACGAAAATACGGCACATTAATCGCATTTCGAGTAGAAACTTCTTGCCAAAAGCAGATATTGCGGATTTGTACTTTTTAGCGAGAGTACGAGTGCAGCATGGAAAAAGTAGGTCGAGATCATAGTTAACTTGAATGAAAACTGAAACAAGATACGAAGACTGCCAGAACTGTACATAAGCTACGTGTTGCAATATCTATTTTGTACGTTATTTCATATTTTCTTTTAGACATTCCGTTTGAAACTTAATTAACAATTATTTTGCTAAGTTTTCTTAAATTTGCAGAATTATTTAAGTTACCTGGAAAAACTGCAATGTTCTTCGTGATCAACTAGAAATTAGTTATTCAACCAACAAGAGGATAATTGGTAAAATAGAATTTCGATAATAAACATTTTCTATAAGGGAGTAATGGATTTAAAATTTTTCTTATAGATATTAAACAACAAATTCTGATAATTATTCACGTGCAGCACTCTGAACGCAGTCCAATTTTAGTTATATAAATAGTGAGGATAATTGAAGTTTTCAAATGCTAAGATCTGACCAATAATATATTTTCAATTTTAATTTTACAATTTTACAATTTTTGTAGTGATAATAGCTGAATCCGACATCGGATCAATCGACTGAATATTATGTCAAAATTCAGGCAGAGAATTCAAATTGGAAGTAAATAACTTGACAACTCGTCATAAATCAGGTTAAATAATATTTACTCGAGTCAGTACAGATTATTTTGAAATATACAAATATTTGTAACGTTCTTAGATTAATACCCGTTTATAGAAGTTAAACAGAATTTGAAATTCTTTATCAGCAAAAATTCATTTTCGAATTCCTGGACCATCTTTTATGGACCATCTTCCTGGCCATCTTTTTTGTGCTATTTTTATTTTGGATCATCGTCAATCTGCTATCCAACATCGCGATTGATCAGAAAATAATAATGAAACATGTTTTTGCTCAGAAAAACCATCTAAATTTGTATCTTGAATGAAATGTTTTTAAATCTGATAATTATTTTATACAAAACCATAAAATTGGACGTATTCAATAAAAATTTCGTGTTTTAATATAGATTCTTTACTCGGAAAATGACGTAATCGTATTACGAGAGTGGATAGCGTCGATATTGTATGGCAGTTGCGACACTTGCTGGTTAATTTTATTGCGATTTAATTTATGAAATAAATCTAATAAAAGGAAATGCTTTCAAAGTAACGTAAACAATTTTAGAATTTTAGAAACAAACTTTAAATTCCAGTTTCGAGTGTGGATCTATGAAAATGAAAATTGGTTAATAATAGGATTCAATATATAAAATATAATTATAGCTTAAACTTGCAAGTAAGATTACCCGTCTAGGTAAATCGCATGATTAGTGACCTGTGCTTCTAGTTGTTTCGCGTTCAATTACAACAAATTTTATGTTATTATTTTTTTTTTTAAATTTTCTTTTAAATAAACCATTTAAAAACGTATATAAAGTGTTTACACTAAATTTAAGAGAGCAGAAATGGCTCAGAGTATTGGTGCGCAGATTGTTAGGGAAAAGTGGTGTATTTAAGGATTACGAGTTCGAATTCAGGTTCAGATTAGTAAATTAAAATACAAAAAGAATTCAAGAAATATGGTAATATGAAAGGAGAAAAGAGAGGTGAGAGAAGAGAGAAATAAAGAGACAGAGAGAAGAGAAATAGAAGAGAGAGAAAGTAATAAAAGAAAGAAAAGAAATAAAAAGGGGGAGGTAATTAAATAAAAAAAGGGAGACACGGGAATTTATACATCTTTACACTAAGGGTTTTACTAAGAGGAGGACACACGAACTTTTCGCGGAGAGACACGTAACCGTGGAGCAGGCAGGGGCAGACTCCCAACAACTTTTGCGCCGCGAGTCCAGATGCAGATTTGGACACCCCTTCATGCAGGTGAAATCTGCACCAGACCACAGTTTCAGGGTGCTCTGGTTCGCTAGATATTTGAGAAAAACATTTTGCAATTCCCCTTTTTTTTGCCATAAATCAAAAACTACCGATTAAAAATCACTTTTGACACCAGAATCGAGTTCCTTGCATCAGACTGCATTCATCAATGC
>JAQFZU010000302.1:0-32606 GCA_034696185.1 Henia vesuviana | reverse complement strand
TGCAAACCAATATCTTAATTAGTTAAAAAGTTATGATCCATTAAACACAACTGTCTCAAACATTGAGACAGTTTTGTTAGGTACTCTAAATTACAATTTCAGTTTTTAGATTTAAGATTAAAGTATACTTTTATATTTAATTTGTTATCATTTCGTTAGTATTACTAAAGTTTAATTGATTTGTCAAATCCTTTTATACATTAAGTTCACATGTTGTGCCTCTGGGTTGGATACAAATTAATAGAAGAAATACGATAGAAGGCCATGCGATAGAATCACGTGGTCAAAGGTAGCAAAATAAAAAGACAATAAAATATATGACAAATAACACTAAATTTATTCGTGTAAATAAATGTAATCAAAATACTATTGCCGGCAGAGAAACTTACAAAAGATACACTAATATTTATGAATGATTGGCCACAGGCTCGGTGGCGGTATGAGTCTGTGCTGGCGGCACGGGCTGATCGGACAATTTTCGGCGGTTGTCTAGGGGTTATTTTGTCTTCGGAATATCTGCAAAGGCTGGACGGTTGCTTCTACCTCTGGTCACTCCACTGGGCGTAAAAGTGTGCTTTGGCTTGACTAAATAATGTCTTAGAGTATCGTTGGTTTGGTGTTGCAAGTAAATTCGAGGATTGAATATCTTCACTTCCTGTTGCAAGGAGTTTTAAGGCATTAAAACCCTGGTAGTTAGAGCGAGGTAATCCGCGAAATCCTCCTATTGAGCAAGTGTAAGGGTCGCGACCTACATCACAACTTTGGGGTCACAAATGAGGCCAAAGTGGAGTTAATCCTCTTTGGAAGGTGTGCAAAATAATATTTTTAGTGATTAAATTAGATGGCAAATTATTTTGCCTATCTAATTCCGGATCACAACACACAATATTAAGTTACAAATGTATTACCATAGTTTATGTGTAATTCGCCTTAGCGTTATTTCTTATTGTTCGTTCATGTTTATTGTTTATTAATACTTTTTAATGTATTTTATTATGTAATTTTGTTAAATATTAACTATTGTAGCTGTTAATATTTAATATTTAGAATTATTAATTATTTTTGATGATGGTTATGAACTCCTCCGAGGGAGATTCAGTCAAAAGCTTATTGATTAGTTGATTGATTAGTCATTTCAGTCATCTAATAGTCATATTTGTATTCGCAACAAGTGTAGTTAAAAGATTAGATTAATAATATTTATTAATATTACTTACATTTGTTTAATTGTCAAGTATTATTAGTTAATTAATATAGGAGCTAAATCTAAGTTTATCGACATTGATATCAATATGGGCATCAGTATCCATAGATTGTAAGATCAATTTTTTCCACAAACTCACACAAAGCATAAACAGCATCTTCTTCAAATTATATTACACTTATGATAATGTAATTGTTTTATTTGAACTTGACGTGATTCCAAATGGTATTTGGGGTCACGAACTCATAGCGACTTAATTGTCGCGATCGGATGTTGATCGCCATGACAGTTGATCGCCGTGACTTCAGCCTCTAGCCCCTCGAGCTTTGCACAAGCCAACAGGTTTGTGAGGTAGCACTTTGAGGAGAGTTGAAGAGGTGAAGGGTTTATTTCGACCACCACTCTTCTGTTGGTCATCACTTCCTATTTGAGTGACCAATGGCAACTCATCATCGCCGGAATTATCCCAACATCTTTGTCAGGGCCAAGAAGTTATAAAAGGGACTGTGACCGGATAAAAGACATCAGAATCATACACCAAAACACAAACCAAAACATCAGCATCAAACATCAAAGTCAGGCCTCATTAAACGAATCGGAGGAGTGATCGAGGACCGAGGAAACTCACTGCTGCTTAATGCAGGACAACTAGCTGAGCATAAACCATCGGAAAAGACTACCGTCGCCATTACGGACGACACCAGCACCGAAAACAACGCAAACTGATACGTAATTATAATTCTCTTATTAATGTAAGAGCAGAAGCCCCGTTATACTCGAATAAATTGCGTGCTGTTTACTCAAATTTATTGCCTCCGTGAAATCTTTATTCTATCGTATAGTCGCTGGGAGATAATCTCTTATACAGTAACAAGTAGATTTAAATAAAACCGGAAATCCGAGCACGACAAACTTTTATGAATATTCTTTGCAAATAAAGACGAGGGGTTCACGAATCTTTGACAGATTCCTCCTAGATCATACGACTCTAGGTGCGGGTTATTGATGTTACAAGCCCCAGATAAAAAAAAATGCGTTTTTTTACTGTTAAATCAAAATTAGTGTAAAATCAATCTTTTGTCGTCATAAATTAGATTAAATTACAAAATCAGAGTATTTATTAAGATTTCTGATTTTTCCAAGCGAATTAGGTACTAAGTTAATACTACGAATGATCAAAAGTTTCAGCAGTAATTGTGGAGAGTCAACTTAAACTTCAGTTGCAAAAATCAGATAAGAATCTTATGATTTCCACAAGTTAAGTTTACTATAAGATTCGTGTAAAAACAGTGCGTTTCTACACTTACAATATGTAATTACAATAAATTAATATAATTAACTATCATTCACCAAATTTTTGTTTGCTGCAAATTAAAATCATACATACACACCAACCTGTGTTTCATTGATGATCTGAGGCTAAATTGAAGCAATTAACCTGTTGACCAGATGCAATGATAGTTGACGGTAAATCATTTTAGGAACAGTTTGCACGCAATATTAAAAAAACACTACAATTTACAAATACTTATTCATAATTTTTTAAGACAATTATTACTTTAATAAAAACTAAATAATTATTAAACTTAAAAAATAGTTGAGCTCACGATGGTAGAAGGTTGGTCCGTCTACCATCGTGGTCGAGTTTGAGGTCATATTTTTTTTAAGCCGAGTGGGTCCCCCTTTAGCTCAAGGCCCAGTTGCCTCCTCCCCCTTCTTAAGCCGACACTGACCGTGCCCAGACAGTGAGCTCGTGGTTGATCACAATCTCTTCTTCCTCTTATCTTTTTTTTCCTTCTCACACTTTCCTTTATTGAACTTTATTCCCGCTCTCTCTTCTCCCCTCCCCCCCATCAAGTAAAATCCCTATTTTATATTAATCGCTATTCGAGGTTTGTAAACAACACTTTATTTTCAACTAACAAAGTGATAGAATTATATTACATATTTAATAGAGTAAAGAACATGTCACTTGAAAAAATACAGTACGAAGAATTTTAAAAAAGATTTCCAAAAAAAAAAATTTAAATTTGTAACAGAAGACATACTCCACCCATAATCCACTTAGTGGTTCTTTCTTTGCTCTTCAAATTGAATGTCCAAACATAAGTAGGTCCTCTTGTTCGAGTTTTATATACGGGACATTGATACATATTTCGCAAATCCTGTTTGTCCACATGAATTGCTTTAACAAATATAACGGGCATTGTGGCAAACAGTTCTTTCATGTTAGACTCATTAATGGTGACAGCTGCACTATCCCATCTGGCTCCTTCCATGAATAATCCGTGAATATAAGCTCCTTCTCGAGGTGCTGTAGTGAAATCTTCTCGAATCTTCTTTGTAACGTCTACTTGTACACACATTTTATCTAAAGGCATTTCGCTTTTTCGAGCTGTCGTTTGCATAACAGATGTCAAAAACGATTGTGGATTGAATAGTCCTCCAAGCCATACAGATGGAGGTAACTTTTCAAACAATATTAACAAGTCATTAAGAAAAATAATTTTAAATAAATTGATACCTGAAATTCGGCTGTCCATAACTCTAATTCCTTAACTCGTAAAAGTAAATCAGCATACCAACTTCCCAGCCCCATTAATGATGGGTAAGCCCGTTTCTCCCAATTATCACCCACTGCATCATTAAAAAGGGCGTTGGCCAAATTATCCATTGCTGCCGTTATTGTAAGTTCGCCCTGTAATACATTTTATATTACTAACAAAAAACATTTTGTTGACTAGTACACCTTTAATCCTAAATCAAGTTCTTTTAGTGACCGACGAATTTCGTTGGTAAGAATATTCATTCTTTCACATTCTTGTAATGCAACAACAACATATGGTGGTCGGTCTTCAACTCTGGCTGTCAATTCCATCATATTAAATGGATCTGGCAATTTATCCAAGGTTTCATCCAACACTTGCTTTATCTGCAAAGGAAATTTTATTAATGAACTTATCATTAAGTCATCATTATTATTATCATTATTCGTTTTGCCTACTTTTTCTTCTCGAGTGACTCCACCTTCTCCTGCAGCACCACTTTCTTTAGGCTGCAATTCAAGTAATGTTCTAAACATATTATTTGATAGTGCTGTTAGAAATCCAATTTCAGCATTTGGATGTAAACCGTATAAATTTGGACTCTCCGCTGGTAAAAGATCATCGATGTATTTGTGATAACCGTTATAATCGAGATTAGGTGGGCTTAGAAATCCAGGAGCTAACATTAAATCCCCTTCTAACTATAAAATAAAAAAAATAATGCCATATACATCAGTAATCAATAAGATATCATACTTGCTCAGGCTTCATGTATTCTTCCAGATAAGCTCGGCATAATTTTCGATCCCAATCATCAGTAATATGTCCACCATACATTATCTCACCAAATAAATAACGCAAATCAACCCACGGAACACGCTGATTATTTTCCAAATAATTATATAAAACACTCACACTGATAGTTAGATCACCTGAAGACGAATTTATATATATTATTTAATTGAAATATATAGTAGTCCATGTATGAATGCTTATTATTATCCATTTATGGTGCAAATTAGTTTAACTTTGCCATTTCCTTCAAGATAACACACATTAAAACATTAATAAAAACTTTTGACTGCAAGCCAATTTAGTACGAATGAAATTTAAGCTGAATTTAAGCAGTAATTTATGCTTGCAAGTATAAATCTGTAAATAGCCTTTATTATCCACGGTTCAACTAATTCTCTTTCTCCAGATTTCGTATCCAAACAACCCATTGTCATAATTAATCGTCGTCTGTTTACAATCTTAATCACTAATCTGCATCACAAATGTAACAAAGCAGTTTGTATCAAGCAATTAACATTCTGTTGCCATACCAAATGTTCCAATATACCACATACATTTAAAACGAAAAGCCTTCTTGACATGATAAAATTTTTAAACTATAATCAACATAAAACTTTCAAATTTTTGTCCAACACTTCAGTTAATTTCTACCAATATTTTAAGCCTTTTTCTTTTTAGTTCTCTATTTTAATAGAATAAATTAGAATGTTTATTGCATTAAAACAGGGGCGGCTTGAAACTGAAGCTGCGCGTTTGATCGCACAGGGCCCGCACCCCACATTTTAAACGATAATAAAGAAAGCGCCCCGCAATTGGATTTCACACAGGGCCCTGCAATTTTCCAAGCCGGCCCTGCATTAAAACAAATATATTGGATGCATTTACTATAAAGAATTAACAAATGCTCAATACAACTAACAAGAGCTAATTTATAAAAAGTTGAATGCTAATACTTACCCACATTGAATGGGTATGCCCTATTCCACCCTTGAGGGCCAAATTTTCGCCTTTCTGCCACTACTGCATGAAAATAGCACAATGAAAATAAAATACTTTTAAACTCAGCTTCTTTTGAACACATCTCTAGTGTTTCCTTGATTAAAAATATACAGCAATAATCAAAATTTAACTTACAGTAGAATGAAAAAATTTCAATCTTACTTGATCAAAATTATAAAGTGCCTTATGCAAATTAGCCTTGATTCCAGTTGGTGGTTCATTGGTGATTTTAATCGAGTTTTCCAGCAGTCCTTGTGGAATGATGTGATAATTTGGATCAGCTGCTGGCTCGGCACTAACGTAAACTCTGTAATCAGGATGGCTGCCAAGACTGTAAGCATCAACTTTTTTTTCTAATGTTGGTAGCCATCTTTTAACTAAATGAATATTCTATAAAAAAACATGATGTTAAATTAGAAAATTCAGTTACACAAATAAATTATTAATCCTTATTTTCACCTGTAAAATAACCCAATGTCCTTCTTTATAAGCTTTATCTAATGCCGCTTCAGCTACAGGTTCTTGTCCTTGTCCCAGGGATACATTGTGGAAATTTCTGACAACAAATTTCTTTTAAACTTGACATTTTATAAAATGAGTTATTTACTGTGCTTCGAAAGTCCATCCGATTTTCTTGCCAAGGGCTTCCACATCTTTAAGTGGATCTACACCCAAAGACAAAATGAAAAATATAGGTGTTCCTGGTCCAGATTCTTCCCATGATTTCGGGAACTCCATACTCCGACCCTCAGTAAATTTTGTACCCATTCTATCTGCAATAAAATCCCTAAAAAAAAAACTCCTTTATTAAAATATCTGGTTGGATTGCAGTTCTAGGGGCCAGCCAAGAATGATAGATTCGGATAGCTCTTAGCATGAGGATTCCAATGAGGTAATCTGTTTTCTGATTGCAGTGGAACTAATAAGGAGGTACTACACACCTCCCCCCCTCAGATATGCATAATTTTAAAGAAATATTAATACCTAACTAAAACAATGGCCTTAGGATGCACTTTGCGTAAAAAAAAATAATATTGTTACTTTTATAGCCTAATAATGCACTTTTTCCCATAAGAAAAAAGTTTGATTTTTTCCAATGGGAAAAAGTGCGTTATTAGGCTGTAAGAGTAACAATAGTAAATTTTTTAACTCAAAGTGCGTCTTAGTTAAGTATTAATCGACTTAATTCTGAGGAGGGAAGGTCCATAGTGCCTCCTTGTAAGCAAGATGTAAGTCGGAAGCTACTTTTCGCCATTTTATGCCATTGCGCTATAATATTTTAATATCTGTCTTGCTTGCTTAGTTGGTCCTATATATAATATGCGTAGATGGTGCAAACCCGACATGACGTTAGGCTGTTTAAACACACACCGATGCACAGTCTGCTGAGTGTCATTGAATTTTAGTGTAAATCAAGTCTCTTCACAACAGTTGGTAAATTTTTAAAAATTAAATTTGTATTAAATATTATTTTAAGTTAAGTAGATTAATTTTTAACCCATTTGTAACCAGTAGTCACTAGAGAGCGACATAGGACCCAGTCACCTAACCCCAGGCACGTCCACTGCATTGCCTGGGAGGCTCAACCCCTAGGAAGGAGTCTGTCTATCAGCAATTACCGTAGAGTGAAGATGTGTGGGGTCGTGGTGGACGTGAGGAATGTTGTGAAGAGGCTGAAGGATATGTACTGCTACCCCTAAAGCCATAGCCAAAAGCAGTGTCTTAGTAAATATAGCTTGGTATCAGTGGTTTAGGCCACCAGTATGAGGGCGGCGAACCTAGAAAGCGTTGGGAACGTGACGGTAATGTGGGTTGCGGATATAAAGGTTCGGCAATTCATAAATTACGCGTCAGTTCCAATTATTTAAATGTGTCCCGTCCGTAAACCCGCTGGAGACTGTGTCCATGCGACGAGGGAGCAAACGACACATTTTATATTTAAAAGTTGAAGAAATCTAATTTAAATAGTATTCTATCTTCTGTTTACATGTGTTTACATGTGCTAACGCGATATTTTTTCACTTTAAACGAGATAAAATTACGATTTATAAATGTTTTGACCAAATATTTCATCTGATAAACCCATGAAACAAAAAGATACATACATAATTAAATCAAAATTCGTACACAATGCTTTCTCTCAGCTGATTTTTACAGGTAATTTTGGTAAAACAGCCGTGTAAAATATTTTAATATTTTAATTTTACAATATATTAAAATATTCTACACAGCTGTTTTAGCAAAAGGGATTAGCTCATTGGAATCCTTGTGCAAAAATCTATCCGAATCTGTCATTACTGGCGTGGCTCCTAAAACTGCCATCCAACCAAATATTTTTAGTAAGGTAAAATGTTATTACTTACACCATATTATAAGTCATTCGATCTGGTCTCAGTGCTCTCATCATACACATCCGCTGCAGTGGTGTTTTATTTTTCCATTCTTGAGGAAATTTCTCTCGTTCAGGGCATTCAGAATCTACAAATTTTCTCCATCGTTTTGCCGATCCTTCAATGTCTTTATCTAATCCTCGGAAATCGTCAAGTTGACTCAATGCCTATTTTGAAGTATCTATTTAGTTAATTTGCAATAAACACTAAAATAAATCTTACTTTGATGCCGCCCCAACCAATTCCTGTAAGAAAATCAACAGGCGATGCTTGGTTTGGCACAAAAGGAAAACGAAGAAGAAAGTCTAACTCGATCATTGGAATTTCGCCTGCATGCAGCATAATCTAATAATAAATAATAATAACTAAGAACTGTAACCATTATTTAGATTAAATAATTACTTGAAAAGTCATTTGACCAGTAAAAATAATTTTATGTTTTTCAAATAAGCCTCGATTAGTATATTGGAATACATTATATGTAATGGATTCAATAAGACTTTGTACACGAATTTTTGGATCTTCATTCATTTCAGCTAATCCCATAGATCGTTCGAGGACAACATTGAAGGCCTTGAGAGAAAACTGATAGATAGGATTAATTTTGTTTAATTCGTTCATAATAAAATATAAAATGGATCCTCTTGTAGCAGCGGGTCTATAGTCTTCTCGAGAATTGTTAATATGAAGTTCTGTTTTCTTAGCTTCAGCCACTTTGAATGCAATATTTGCGGCAGTCTTCTTCGTGTGTTCCAAATTTTCCACTAAACTGGAATCGCCTAAAATGTTTCCAGTAGCTGAGCTCAGTCGGAATAGCAAAGAATCTTCTAATTCTTTTAAAGTTATTTTAAATTCGTTTTGTTGCCGTGTTAAATCTGCCTAGAATATTAAAAAAGCAATACTTAAAAGTAAATAAATGAATAACGATTTTTTATGTTCAAACTTTAAGTTCTTCTAAATCTGGCCTCTCTTTGCGCACAACTTGTGCTAGTAGCTGATCTTCAAGACCTTCTCTGGTGACAGTGAAATTGATTAAAGTTGTTTGTGCTTGCATTTCTGGTTTATAATGTGGATTTGCGAGTTTAGTATGGAGAATTAGTTTGAAATTTTTATTATATTCCACTTCTTTGTCACCAATTTTTATAGCTCTAAACAAATTACAGATTAATTATAATACATTTTATTAAGCAACTTTTCATTTCTTACTTTCCTTTTTTTATTGTATTTCTTCCCAGAATATGATCAAGTACTGCATCAACAGTCTCATCGATGTTTTCAAATAAAGTTACATTACCATTTGCTAAGGCACTTTCGATATTATCTAAATACCTTTAAAACAAAAATGATTAATTTTAAATTGTCTTATAGCTTGTATTTTTATACTATATAGCTCATAATATTATTATATATTAGTATTGGCATCAGAAAATGAAGCGGCTGTTTTGGATAGGCGAGTAAAGTAATTGACATACATCAATATACAGGTGTCCACAAAGTCTTATTCTCCTCAATTTTGTTTAAACAAAACAATATTATCATTTCCCATTGTCTTTATGTGAATGATTTGAAACTGAAGATGCAATATTCTTATTCAGTGGATACATCAAACATCATACAAGAAATGTAGTAAAATAACTATCATTATCTATTAACTATGCCAACACCAATATTAAGTCTCTCAAAATTGCATTACTATACGAATAACAATTAGAATACCCACACCTGGTTACTAACTATGGCCATACCCATAAAGTTAAAGAAAATTTATGTTCAAGATCTCTAAATCAATTACTATGGCATTGCAATAAATTTAGAAAAGCTTAAATCAGTTGATTGTAAATATTTACCCTTTAGCTCCAAGCCTAATAACTTTCAATGATTTTCCATACTTCTGTTTAATCCATTTTACTCCTTGCAGCTGAGGGTCAATCATCAATGGCCATCTCTGTGTTTGAGTTAAAATTGTTGCATTTTCAGTTGACATTCTGTCACTAGGAAGGCCTTCCTCATTATTCCAAACAGCTATTTGTGACTCGTCAGTAAGTAGTGTAAGTGGGTCTAAGCCATCAGTGATTGGAATTGGTGGCTAAACAAAAAAATATTTGAATATTTACTCGAGTTACTAATTCTTATTACTTTAGCTTTGCGCAAAAACTCCATTATCATATTATCCATTAAATGAAGTCGATAAGGCCGACTAAAACATCCAGCATAAGAAACAAATGCTGTTATACGTAAAACATCTCCCGGCAGTGCTAATTCTTGTTGTCGCAATCCTCCAACTGCTTCAGCCCAACGTACATTTTCAGACTGTAGACCACCAACTAATCGATTTGCTAATGTAATAGTCAATTGTGTCGACTCTGCTTCTTGTTGACATCTCAACTTCTCACTCGTCGCTTGTTCAAACTGTGAAGTTAATTTTCCCAATGCAGCTTCAAGTTTCTACAAATAAATTCATGAATTTAATTAAAAATTCTCAAAATTCAACAACCAACAGATATGTAATATTTATAGCATGTGTTTCCAAAAATAAATAAAAAACGTTCATTTGAGAATACCAAAAACAATAAAAATCGTTACTTAACGACATTAATAGCAGTAGCTTATCAAGAATACTTAGTTCTTTGTCTGGGGTGGAAACTAATCTTAAATTGTAGTAAATGCCATTAAGGAGCTATCCCCTTCTACATCTAATGTCAATTCCAAATTTTTGAATTAAATAAGTTGGTACTAATTTTCCATTATTCTAAATCTTGAGATACTTGCTAGTATTGTGATAGGCTACAAGATTTCTGTAAACTGAAAGTATGATAGAGGCATCTAGGCGATTGATAATCATTCGTAATCAGATATCTTCAAAAAAGATCATCTATTGAATATCAGCCAGGATTACTGACTTTCACTTATTTTTTATTAGTGTATTTTTTAGTTTATTTTAACATGGCAAAAGAACAAAAATCCCTTGCCCAAACATCTTAGCAAGTGGGTAGATTCTGTTTTTATGCAAAATGTTTTGCTTCTATTGGTAGGTAGGTATTTAGCTTTATGTCGACCAGCGGCTACATCGGCCATACGCAACTAATGTTACACAGTAATATACATTTATGACTAATGGATTGGAACTGTTGAGTTAGTTATCATCTCATCAGTAACTAGTCACCGCTGAAAAAAATAGAAGCTGTAATAAGGTGCCAAAATATTCTTAACTCCTTTAAAGGTCAATAATAAGTGTAAATATGTGTAACTGCAATTTTGGATGGAATAAAACAATCTTTAACACTTTGTAATTACATATTTTTCTAAAAGGTGTTTGTTATAATTAACACTTTTTAAAGTCCTGCCTTCATATTGAGTGTAAATAAAAGGTTTATACCATATATTACTCTCATTTTAAAATGATATAATTGCAAAATTTTTATATTTGTCAACAGATGGTAATCAAATTTCAATAAATAAACACTAATGATTCAGTAGAATAATATTCAATTTTTGCAATTTTTAATTACCTGATAAACTTTATGTAAGAGAAATAATTCCATTTCTTTGTATAAAACAAGCTACTTTTAACTAATTTTGGTTTAGTTATTTCTATAAATTTATTTTTAATGTGAAATAAAGTTTCACTGTTGCTAATATGCTTTGAAAAATAGACTTATTCTAATTTTGGTATTTTTTTTCTGTCAGCTTGTAACCTCAACTTTTTGAGGTCTGTACAAGCTTGGTGAAGTATCCATCAGCATCTCACAGGAGAGCTGATCATTTTGCAGGAAACCTCAGGATTGGCCTATTTGGCAAAACCCTGGATTCTCATTGGTTGGAAACTGAAGAATGGTATAGTCATTTGCATGCATAAATAATTACATTTCAAAGTATATCTGGTGTACATTAATAAACTTCATGGTGTTTACAAAGCACCTTTAAGTGTAAACTAAAAAAATATTAATAATTAAACCTTTTATTGTTAAACCTTAAGATATAACATATATACCAAGAGGATGCCTCGTTCATTTTAAACGTGGCTCTATCCGTAATTTTGCCATCCTTTTTGCGAAAATCAAAATTGTCTTGTGTTAGGTCTAACCCCTGATCACTACAAAACTCATTGACGTCAGCCAGCGACCTCAACTTTCGGGATTCTCTACAGCGCATCCGTCGTCGACCCGCGTCTCGCTCCGGTCGTTCCGCAAGGGGCGATCGCGTGCATTCGCGGAACCAGTCGGCGTCGGTCGCGGGCGGAAAGTGAAGCGACCGTTCGGACGGCGGGGCCGCCAAAAAGCGGCGGGCAAGCGGTCTTTCTCTGACGGACGGAACAAAACAAGAACCTTAAGATATAAAAGACCAGAGGTATTGCTTTTACACCAATATGATTTTACACCCAAAGGAATTAATATTAAACCGAAAAGGAATGCGTATAGGGACAAGTATTTAACATTTTTAAAAGGGTGAAAGAACACCTTTTTAAACCTTTATTTTTTCAGTAAAAGATTGTGGTGTGGAAAAAAGGTTGAGGGAGAGAGAATGAAGAAGAAAACTGTAGCAGTTACATATTCCTCTGACTATTAAAAGACGCAGTTATTTTTATTAAATGAAATAATCTCTAATTACCAATTTACCGTAATCTTATTCTTTATCACTGTTAATTTGTCTTGAGCAACCAATAGCTCAGCATTAGCTTCTTCCAATGCTTTTCGTTTAGGTTCTACGTCACAGTAAATTTCATAAAATCGAATAACATTTATCACCCAAGAACACAAGCCTAAAATTAAAAATTTCATAAAAATAATTCTTAAAGATTTAAATTATTTAACTTATGCTATACCTGAAGCAGCTAAACTTTTTCCCCGCACAAAATCTGCATTAAAATCCGGATCTTTTAGGTATGGCGTTACTGCTTTCACAATATCTGGATGGATGTTCTGTTTGTCATATTTGATCAAATCATCTAAAAACTGATCCACTTTGGCCATCATCAATTTAGCTGCTTTCCAACTTCGATCTTTAGGTACTTTGCCTCTTGGTGCCATTAATACCATCACTGCTGCCAATACATTAACCACAATACCTGGTGGCGCACCGAATGATTTCAATTCGGTTAGATTTGCTTTATTAAGTGTATTAAGAGCATCCTGTGCTGCTTGCAAAGCTGGCTCTGCCTTTTCTAAATCCCGTTCACAGTCCTGCTGCTTTTTTCCAACTTCCCTTGTAAATGCTTGAACTTTTTCTTCTTCGGCATCAGCAATGGCTTTTTCTTTGCTCACTTTTTCGGTTTCAATACCAACAACCTTAAATTTTTACAAATTTTTATATTCATTGTGCCAGTTTAATTTAATTAAACCTCAATCAGCTGATCAGCTGCTTCGTTCTTTTGCAGCAATTCCACTTCCTGGACGGCCAAAGTCGCTTTCAAATCTGCCACTTGCTCGGAAGTGCTCTTTAATTTTGATAATCCATTTTCTAATCGCCCAATGCTTACTCCCAATTCTGAAAATTTACGCAATAGCAATGTCCCATAGAGGGCTAGTTGTTCCAGAAAACTTTTTGGAGTTGTGTAATTATATCTACGATCGTTCTGTAGATACATTTTACTCAGATCGTTGACGGACATATGTACAAAAGCTAAAAACTTTGCGATTGAAGGTCGTGCATCTGGCTAAAATAACAATTTTTGTTAAAAAATTGCATTAATTCAATGAATATTACATATTACAGGTAACTCAGGAATTTCCGAAATAAATGTCATGCTGACAGAAACAAGAGCATCTTCTGGCCATTCATGGAACCATTCGATCGATGTGGAATTTGTTACTGCAGGAAATTTTCGGCTTCTATTACGCAGTGTGCTTCCAACCGGTGAAAAACATAAAACAACCTAAAAAAATCTTTAAAAAATTATTCAACAATACAATTTAAGATATAAAATAAAAAACTTGCACAGAGTTGTTTGCGCAGTCGCATGACGAAATATTTCCAACAATTGTCACGGGTATCCAATATTCCAGCAGCTTTGACATCATTTCTAACGCCATTAACGATATTTTCTACTTCATCATCTGGATATAAATCGGGAACTTCACCCGATGCTAGTAAATCATTTATGAGCACAAGAAACTTCTCTTCGGCCACTTGGGCGTCTGTCATCAAAAACATTGTGCAGATATTTTTAAAACCGGCTTTAATACAAGTCGTAAGCAAATCTACCTATAATTAAAAAAATTTCAATTCAGTAAATCTTCTGTCAAACACATTTTACCGACTTTAAGATCTGGAATTCCATATCCCTTTTTAAGTGTAATTTGAAACACTTCTAAATTACTAATAAAAGCTGACAATCGTGCCAAACTTTGTTTGCCACTGCCACCAACGCCTACCAATAATGCATTACCACGAGGTGATTCCAAGATTCGATTAATGCGGACTCTAAAAATTCAAAATTCCATTATTTTGATATCTATTTTACATTTTAATATTAAATTACGTATGGTTAATGGCATCCCCAAAGAGTACTAGATTCATAACGGCATTTACTTCGTTGTAACCAGTCAGCGAGTCTTTAAGCAATTTACTCAGAGAATTCCAATTATTTACAGGCATATATTTTGGTTCACCCAAACCCAAAGCATAGTGGAAATAAATAAGTGGCTGTCGTAAAAGTGATTCATCCATTTCCTCTAGATTTTTCTTAAGGATGTCTAATTGAATTCGATTAAAATAATCTTGATCACCTGCTTCTACCATCTTGTCTCGGTATACGCGCGTTGACTCATGTAAAAAAAGTCGAATTAAATCTGCTGGCGTCTTAACGCAATCTCCAGTGGAAAATAATATTCCTTGAAAAATGTTTGCCAGATCACGTAAATTAAATGTATAATGAAATTTGATAGCAGTTGGTAAAAATGCAGTAGCAACTCTCGCATGAAGACCTAGAGCCATTGCAACGATAGTTGCTTGCATTTTCTGAACAGGTTGCGTAAATCTGTTCGTTTTGTTTGCCAAATGCTGGGATAGAATACTCGAATAAATAGTAGTCAGAGCCTCCAAATTTGGGAAAGCAACGGTAAAAACACTAAAATGTCGCTGTACACGTCCAGTAATAGTAAAACTACCAGCAGTTGGATTCATGCATGCTACATATTGGCAATTGTGAATGTCTTTCAGAGATAGTTTAATTCGGTCATACCAATGACCATATTCGATGTGCTGTCGCACTATAGTTGTAGGCTGAACCGTAAAGTAGTTATCGACCTTTAAAAAATTGCAAAAATTAACTCAGTAATTCTTAGATATTCTCTATACTCACTTCCGGCATATTTAAATCATCAATAAAATAGACAAGTTTTTTGCTTCCAGGTGGACCGAAATTACGACCTGCTTTTTTCTCTAACGGTTTTTCCAATATACGTTGCAACATTTCAGATGTAGTGTAAAAATTGAATGGTACATTTGTGATTACATATTTTTCTTCTGGCAATTCTGCCAGTGTTTGTTGCATCAAAACTGTTTTGCCCGATCCGCTTGGACCAACAAGCAAAACAGGTTGCCGAATATTCACTAATTCATTAATGAAATAACGAATCCTAGTCGTTTCTGCTGTGTGGACCAATGCTGCCTGAAATATTAAAAGGTTTAATAAACAGAATTGTTGTCTATGATGATTTTACTACCTGTAAAGGTCTGTCGGGATCCAATACAAATTCAGTTACTCTTTCCGTCCATGGAACGAATCGTTTACTTTCTCTATCGATATAATAATCAAAAATTGATCCTGTTGGAGGTAATTTGACTGTTTTGCATTCGCCTGAAAACCATTTTGATAATTCAATTCTGTAATCAACAACCTATAAGAAAAATGAAAGCAGTTAATTATTTCTAATCTAAATGTATTACCAAATTACATACAGGATCGGCATATAAGCCTGAACCGAAAGCCCAACATAAGCAATAAACAAAATACAACTCGTAAATTTCTTTTGGAGTATCGATCGGCACATTTTCAGGTATCATCATAATTTCAAGTAAGTAGCACAACATATGGATGTGTGCAATTTCTGTAATAGGTGAGATTTTCTTGAATCTTGTACGAATTGATTCAAGAAATAGTGGAACATAACGGTCAAATAAAATCATCAAATTTGTTTTTTCTGATGCTTGTTCTCTAGTTTCAATCCATGATGTTATAAAACTAAGAAATTTTAAATTAACAAGAAATTGTATAATAAAAAAATGATTAAAAAAATATTTACGGTGTCCAGCCTAAATCGTTAGCATTGATATATAAAATTCCAGCTCTGGACACAGTAGCTGGAGTAGCTGTTTTTAAATCCATAATTTCAAACATCATTCTCATATTAGAAGTCAAAGCAATTCGTTCATTGCTAGCAAGAGTGAGCACCTAGTAAATAGAAAGATAATTAATTCTAAGAAAGTATAATATAATATATAATATAACAGAAACCTTATTGTCATCCATAACAGTATTTAGAGATTCAATCCACATGGGATCAATATCACCATCTAGCATAACCCACTTAGGACCCGTTCCAGGTAAGTTCACTAAATCTCGCATCAGAACAGAAAGCAGGCCTATAAAACAAAATAATATAAATATATATTATTGCCTCCCTGCCCACAAAGTTACACAAAGTTTACCATCTTTCCATTCTCTTGTCGAAGGATTAATAATTCCATATAACTCGTCGTTAGTCACAGCTTTCGGGTCCAAATCAAAAACAATGGGTTTTCTTTTTTGCAGAACGTACGTACGCACTAAAACCTTCCAAACCTCAGATTTACCAGTTCCAGGGTTGCCAATGACAAAAACAGAGTGACGAACATTGATCAATTCTTGTAATTGTACTACCTGAATTATTTCATTTTACAATTTAAATAATTATAAACACATTACGACATACTTTAAGAATAAATCCTTCATCTGGTTGCAGTTTTAAATCGCTGGCACCCATTTTAATTAATTTTTCAAACACCAAGTCCCTTTTCCGAGGGACGTCCAATCCTGGAAACAAATCACCGATCAAACCCAGGAAAACTCCCATGTCGTCAGTGACCATTTTCGGCACATTAAAATCTCGAAGTGCACGCATTAATACTTGATCTTCTGGTCTCTCTCGATCACCTCTCTTAAGAGAACCTGCAACCACTAACACTGATTTGATA
Source organism: Henia vesuviana (assembly GCA_034696185.1). Lineage (NCBI taxonomy): Eukaryota > Metazoa > Arthropoda > Chilopoda > Geophilomorpha > Dignathodontidae > Henia > Henia vesuviana. Next base: position 15,498 of record JAQFZU010000302.1, on the reverse strand, counting down.
GCTCGCAAGCCCCAATCATAGTGATCTTGTTTGGATAACAACTCTTTACACAATGAATAGAGTGTCATAAATTTCCGAGCCAAAAGTCGTGCGTCCAAAAATCCTTCGGCCACAAACATGATTTCACAAATTAATTCGAAATCGGGGACGACCATAGCACATGGCCTAAAAAAGATTAAAATAGCAATAAATAATTTGTTTATGGAAAAATTTAATTTTTTTGTTTGTCATAATTAAAAACTTATGGCCTAATAATGCACTTTTTCCCATAGGAAGTGTGTTTGATTTTTTCCCTATGTATTCTATGAGAATACATGCATTATTAAGCTACAAGTTTAACAATATTAGTTTCATTTAAACGAATGGTGTCTTAAAATCGGGGCAGTGTTTTAGTTAACTAATAATAGATTTATTTCTTTAAAATTATGCAAATCGGAGAAACAAGGATGTAAGTGATGAATAAGAAAGCAATCAAAGCCTGTAAAAGGGTAGTACAATGGATGGAAATGGGAAAACTAAGTTACCTATTAAGAATTGAATTTGAGCAGAAAATGGCTGCATAAAGATAGGACAATAAAAATATATAAGGGAGATATTGAAAAAAATACAGAATGAGTGCAATGTGATTGTGAATCTCATAGATCCAAATAAAAAGTTGGATGATGACATTGAAGAAAACCAACCACTTAGATCAGAAAAATACTAGGGATATATAGGCAAGTTATCTATGTGTTGCTCTAAACACACACTCCAATAAAGCTTTTGCAGTCAGTTGTTTATCACAATTTAAAAAGGTCCAAAGCAAATTCACTTACAAGCCACGAAGAGGGTCCTTAAGATAAAGGTACAAGAGAGTACAATTTAACATATAAGGATGAAAGAAATCTGAGGATATATTAATGGATACAAGTTGGGATAAAACTACCAACGCAAGATGATTTTCTAGATACATAATAAAAGACAGTACAAGTCCAATAAATTGGAAAGGTAGGAAGCAAGAAATTGCTGCAGAAGTTCAACTGATAGCAATTGGAAGTAATTGCTGAGAGTGAGAGTTAATATGGAAGAAGCTGCTATAAGAGGCAATGAAGATGCGAAAAAATGGAAAAGAAGTGTTACTGTGCATCAACAGTTTGAACGATGTATTTATGCACACACAGAAATAAAGATGTCATTCTGAGGAAATTGTCCTGCTACAAGAGAGTTGGACAGAAAATACCAGGTATTACATGGTGGCAAATGGGAGAAGAGGTGATGTTGACACACAAACACCAAGCAGCTGTAATTTATTTTATTTAATTTATTATTTAATTATTTTTAAGTTTGCTTTACTATGCTTTAGGTGTAGGTTTGACACCCGAGAGACGAAGAGGAAAATAATGGCAAACTTGTGTGCGGGTCGTGACGCAAGAAGGCCATGACCAAGCCAAATATGGCAAATGCAATTCTTTTATTTTATTGGTTGTTTCATATCATATGTTAGTTTTAATCCGTATATATATTCCTAGTTGTTATAATAAATTTCAATTTGTTTTTCTTCACTACAAAATCGATTGGTTATTTTTGTAGCCAACTGCAAGCACGCGGGAAAGCGAATTAAATTAAAAAGAATGAAAGATTGGCTGTTGGAAATCAAAGTGCAAGATTTCCTACACAAGAAAAGTGATGGAGGCGGACTTACTAACTAAACACCTTTGTATGAAAAAACCACGTGATAACATTGATCTAATTAATCTGAAATAATTGTAATATTTAAAAAAAAATGTATTTTAGTGAAAAAATATTTGTTTGGAGTCGCTTCCTTATGCTATTGTGACTTGAACTACAATTCCAATTGCCAAATGGCATACCCGGCTATGATCTCGAAACAAAATTTTGAAAGAAATAAGTTAGGCTAACCTGAAAAGAGCTTTGAGATTTTCGGGAAGTTCAGCTCGACCGGCGTAGCCAGGGTTCATCGTAATAAAAGCTCCAACTGTTGGAACTAGACTAATAACTTCTCCGAGAAAGTTAAAAATTTCTTTTTTGTCACGGATAGCGTCTTGAACGCACTTTACTTGTACTGCTACTACAGACAATACTTCTACTGTGATTCTGTTGAATTCGTCAAAACATCCCCAAGCTCCAGTTTGAGCGAGACCTTTATAAATATCTCCAACGGACTGTAATAAATATAATTAAATTAATGATAAAGAACAACACGCAAATTCAACTCACATTAGATAGTATTAAAAAATATGCCTGCTTGCATGTATACTAATTTTTCTTATACTGTATTTACGAGAATACTGTATTTTCGAGCACTTAATTTCCTAATAAATAAGAACAATGCCAAAGTAACTCTTATTGTTTTAATGCATACTTTAGACTTGCAGCCAACAACAGTATAAACTAAAAACCATATGCCCCAAAACATTTTTTTATTAGTCAATTTATGCCTCAATATTAAAAAGGGTTTATTACAAAAAACCACTTATATTTACAAAACATTATTATAACAAAAGGTGGTTTGTTATAATAAGAATGTAATGCCCTGGTCAATTATTTAGTTTGTCCTGTCTGTAATTATTGACCTCTAGTTGTAACAGAGTCTATCGTAACTGCTCCTTTTAGATTTTGTTTTCCCAGCTTCCATCCAAGCTGGCACCGGCGATCTTAGTGATGGGTAAAGCCGACGTATTCGATTCAAGAATACAATTTTCGTTAATGTTTAGATATGATCATGCCCCGCTCAAATCTAAAGAAAGAAGGTTTTCTAGAGCCGGCCTTAATTCTTTATCGTGCATAGATAAAGACCCCCAGAGTATTGCAAGGATAATGATCCAATCTCATGAGACCAACAACTTAAAGTCCTCTTAAGTTTTTTTTTAATTGTTCGTTATTGCAATAAGAGAAATACAAAACTTTGATGATTGTGCAAGCATGGGAAGAGTCGACAATCTAAAAAATGAATACAAGATTTCCAAAAATACAAATTCCTTTAACTTGCTAGAATTTTCTTTGCTCAGTTTTACTGATTTGTTTGGAATTGCTTAGATTTGCTTAGAATTGATGCAGACAAACAAACCTCCCCCTCCCCCGCAATACTGTAATCTTAAATAATTAATAGGGTATAAGTTTACTTTAGCACCCCAACGCCGATTCTCACCATTTTTGACTTAAAATCGCGAAACAAAAATTAAATAAATATAGAAATAGAAATTTTGTACGCCATTACAATAGCAGAGTTCAAAGCTCTTTATCTTATTTGACTTTCGTATAAAGGTGCATTTTCATGAAGCGGGAACTCTTCCTGCTTTTGAAATTTTACCAGCTGACGAAGCCGACGTTTCAAGACGAATGAAAAAAATCCGCTGAGCTGGTTTTTTTCCTCTGCACCATTTTCATACCTTCACAGTTCGCTTTGATCAGTTTAGTTGGCCTTGTTGTTATTCAATACGGCCGCTGCGGGCTAATTGTTTAAGAAATAGCGTCCGTTCTCTCATTGGTTGTTTTCAACCATGTGAGAAATACAGGCAGCTGGTTTTGAAAACTGGTAACAACAGGTTCAGGTGAAGGTTTGTAAAATGTGATTTCTAGTCTATTTTTTCCCGCTTCAGCTTTCATGTAAACGGTGAAGCTGGTATTGTAAGTTGAGCGATTTTTGTATTTCCCGCTGGGCGGGTTACAAATTCCGCTTCATGAAAATGCACCTTAAGTCGTCTTTTACAATCGGAAATGATGTCATATTTGTGTTATTACTTCTAAAATGCTAAAAGTAGCATTATAAGTGTTCCAAATTTGCGATTTATGCTTTTCCTTTTGCAATCATACGCAAACTCTTAAAAGTGCATTCATTCATTTTCTAAAAATTTTCTTTGATTAATTCTAAAAGTCATTAAAAGTCAAAAATACTTTATAAAAAGTGAATTTTAAGCTTTGAACGCAGCTATTAATTATAAAATTGTTTGCTTATTTATTTTACTTTACACCATAAATATATTTACTGTATATACAGAAAAATTCCAAATTTATAACTATAATTATAAATCTGGAATTTTGCTTTAACTCACACTAACAATTATACAAAATCCCTTCTCACAACCTCTTATCTCTCCAATATTAATCTTCGTTTGAAGATAATGCATCCTCCTCAAAGTGAAAATATATAAATCGACCATTTCAATTGCAAAAACAATTAACTAATTTGAAAATACAATAGAGGTTTTTTATGATAATGCTAAGCTGTTCATTTCAGCAAACAAATACCAAATTTCATTTAATGCTGTTGCAAACAATACTAATCGCGCACCTTATCATAATACCTACTTTGTAATCCATTTGCTCGGAACAGTTGAATACGTAAACCATTATCCCTATCGCTTTTCCCAAATCTTTCGTTGTTTCAGTCTTTCCAGTTCCCGCTGGTCCTGCTGGAGCACCACCCATAATCAAATGTAGACTCTGAGTTAATGTGATATAACATCTGTCAGTCAGAGGAGTCACTACTAGCCGGGGAGTACACCCCAAATATTCATGACTATATCGAAATACAGCATCGCAGATATTTGAATAACAATCGGAGAATTTATCGTCCCATCTATGCCGCAATTGCGACTGCCATAAAAAGGCTTGTGCATTTTCAATTTTTTGGATTACCATCTTATTAACAACATCTCGAGCATGCACATCAATTGTACAAATTGTCATGACTTTTTGACGATCACTAGAAGTCATTTCGCCCACAAGGATAGTGATGAGAGTATTTAATTGCATAACTTGTTTCTTATAATAATCTTTTAATGCATTTTCATATCCTTCTTCAAGACGACCACAGCCAATAGTTACTTCAGTTGTCCACCAAATTTGAGTGCCACAGAGTGCTACTTGTGCCATATAATCAAAAATCCAGGAGTCTCGTGGCTTCTCCTCATATGTTACAACTGATTCCTGCATGGAAAGGCGAATAGTGGTCCTCATGCCTTTCAGTACTCGCCCTAACCATGACTCTACTTGACCATCGCAAGAAACTTCTTTTTCCAGTCCTACCGATTCACCATCTTTGGCCACCATGTGAGTTGCGATTTTGGTCAGTTTACCTGATGCGTCTTTTTTGAAAGTCAGGGCTGCGACAGAATCAAATAACTTTGTTAAATGTTGCATTACCTAAGTAGAAAAGCAAAAATGTAAGTAGAAAAGCAAAAATGTAATTGAAGATATTAGTTTGATAAGATAATTATAAAAACCAATAATGGAAGATTTCCATTAGATAAAATATCTAACAGATCAGCTGACGAAACAAAATAGAAACGAGGAAACGCCAATCTTTTTGTTTCTAGGTAATCTGCCAATGCTTTTTCGCACAAAGTCAAATCTGATTGCAATTTTTCAAGTGTTTCTACCAATCCTGGTTTTGCAGTCCCTTGAATCACTTTAGGAGTTTTGGTCAAATCATCTATTAACCTCTGAAATAAAAAAAAAATTGGAATTTAAAAATATATAATAAATATATGAAATATCTATAAATAATCTGTAAATAAATTTCTTTACTTTGAAAACTTTGTCAACATTATCGAATCTGGCCGAATCTTGTGGTAATTGTTGACGTATATCCTCAGAACCGATAAAAATGCTTTCCAAATTGCCCCAAGTTCGTTGTACTTCCAACCAGACAGATATGACTTGATCAGCCACAGACAATTTTTGTTGCCAACCACTGACTTCATCCAAGAAAAAAGCGATGTATTTGGACGACATAAGCGTTTGCAATTGCACCTGGTTATCTTCAAGCACTTCTACGAGTTCCTCGCCTACTTTTAGTAATGTGTTGCCAGTGCGAGGATGTTTTTCAAACTCGAAAATCATATTCGTCCAAGTGCTATTCATGTCTCGCATCGTTTTCTCCATTGCCATTTCCTTTACAGATCTGTCCACGATGTTTCGAACCTCTTCTTCGAAGTTGTGTAAATTCAGTTTAAGGAGGTCCGCAAGCGTCGTGTACTCGTCCATCACTAATCTCACCTAAAAACCACCATAATAATAAATAAATAGATTTATTACAAATTGTTTCGAATGTTACTTTAGTCGTTTCCATCAACTGTAGCCAATGACGCTGCCGAATGGCAGGATTTTGTAAATCCGCAACAGCTCTCAACGATGCAGACATATTCTTCACACTCTGGTCTAATTGAACGTAAATGTCCCACGATTTGATTTCCTTGTCCATCGCTTTGATCTCTTTGGTGTAGCGTTTGCATTCGTTATCCATGGTTTCTACATTGATGTCTTTCCAATGTGTTTTCTTCCATTCATTGATATTATTTTGTACCATGGTTATATAATCCCATAGTTGCTGAAATAAAAAATTTAATTTTTATCAGTTATAAATACTCTAATTCCAACGTTTACTTACTTTCAGTAAACGCATTTCACGACGGCAGATTTTCAGTTGTTTGTATTCCGTTACAGGTACTTCGAATAGAGTTGCTGAATTTTGCAACTGAGACATTTGCTCTTCCATATCACGGAGCTCAGCATTAATCTGTTAATTACGATCATTAATATACAATTTTTGACAATTTTTACTTAATACCTTATCCAACATACGATATGGATTTGTGCAGTCGAAACGAAACACTTCATATGCTCGAAATTGTTCTCGATATTCATGTTGCCGAGCCTGTAAATAAAATAGATTTAATTTCATTTATGCACTTACATTATTAAAGGTTTTCGTACGTCAAAAGCAGCAGCTTTTTTCCGAATATTTGATACTTCTGTAGCTTGAAGTGGTGCAACGAATTGCTTGACAGACTGTGCAACTCGTTTTGTATTGTTCCATTTTTCAGGAAGTTCTTGTAGCAGTTGATGTATTTCTTCTGGCATTTCTTCATTATATGTTCGCAAAAGTTCAATCATTTGTTTAATTGGTTCAAACATTTTATCAGTTTCTTCAAGACGATCCTTAACTTCTAACAGATCGCTCATTGTATCTACCAATGCTTCGTAATCCCCATCACGGATTGTTCGAGTCAAATTAACACTTTTCTCTTTAATGAAGGTATCCAGAAAGTTCAAACTAATAAAATAAAATTAACATTAAAAATTAATAAATATACTGAAACCCTATCTTGATTTACTTATTTATAACGTGATCGATCAAATACTGTTTGAACATATTGCTCCATCGTTTAACAGTGTTGAGTAATCCATGCTTAAAAGGGCGAAGGTCTAGACGAAACCAATTCTCAAAAATTTCAGATTCTACAAATCCCTCCAGTTGTATGTATAATGCTTCGTATTTATCAATCTAATTAAAAATATAAAATTTGAAAAAAATATATAAATGCATAACGAAATATTATACTTGTTCCCGAAATTGCAATAAAGTAGGTGCGGTCGGCACTAACTCTTCTTCTTCAGTTTCTGGATTTGGATTGTCAATATCTTCAACAACAGTTACACCAGGAACGCATCCATAAGTCAAAAAATGTTGCAAATACTCCTGACGATTGTCCGTCCATAAATACATGTACATTTCCCAGTTTGAACTGTATTCTGACACCAACGTCATAACAGTACGAACACGTTCCATGAGCATCGAATGCGAATCAGCCAATCGCTCTTCTTCATCCATATCCGCCTGAACAATTAAATGTCACAAATTATATCAACATTTCTCTGACAATTTTTATTTTTTTTTACCAAATAATGAAGCATGTGTTTCCGACTAGAGATTCGCGATACCAATGTTGACTGCTGAAACATTTCGTCTACCAGATCTTCAATTACAGCCTCTAGTGAATTGGGACCTGTTGTCATCCCTGGCATAAATACCACATTTGGAGGAACCAAATCCAACCGAGCTTCCATAAATGGATAAACCACCGAACGCAAATCCGTGTTAGCAAGAAACAAATCCAAACTACACTGTATGCACGCAATAAATCCAGTAGTAATCAGATAATCGATGTAATCTTCATAATTCAACCATTTTTCGGATGTTTCATCCGCTTGAAATAATTCTAAATTTTCCTTTAAAATTAAAAAAAAACTTTAGATTTGAATAATAAACAATTGGATTTTCTCGCTACCGCTATTAATTCGTGGATTTTTAAATCGGCTGCTTTGATTTCATCGTATCTTTTATTTACTCGTTCCTTTTGCTGATCGTCAAGTATAAGTAATGTTTCCTTTTTCTCGTCTCTTCGACTGTGAAGGGTCGATTGGCTCCAGGAATCGATTAAATTTGTTATTTGTTCCAAATTATCCTTAGCTTTTCTGACTCTGCTCTCCAGACTTAAAACCAAGCCACCGGTATCTTCCACATATTCTTTTAATTCTGATTAATAAATACCGGAATTGAACATTACAAAATAATTATTCTTCTAATAATCTAAATGGAACTATTGACCGAATCTAAATATGGATCTAACGATTGTTTTGTTAAGAAACCTCATGCTCAAGATTAATTATTGAAAGTAATCCTTGAGCTTGTCACAAGTATAAAATTTAAATAATAATTTGATAGTTCATAAATAAATAGTAACCTTCATTATTCCATTTCATCTCGGCGAGCCCAACTTCAAGTTTCTCTTCAATTCCAGATAGTTCATCTTCTATCAAAGCTATTTCCGCTGGTAAACATTCGTCAATAATTGTGTTGTAACCTGATGATAACATCTCTAAACTATAAACATATGTCAGGAAAAAATCTCGTTGAGCATAAAGTTTTTCGGCATTTCCAGGCATGTTAGAATAACCACAAAAATTCAAATATTTCACTTCCCGTAAAACAGCAACTAACTGAAATTAATTGAATACTATATATATGGTTATAAAATATTTATTTCTTACCTTAGGATCAAAGTTGACAGCTAAATGTTGAGTCTGTCGAAGCAAAACTGGTTGATCCATATTCATTTGACAAATATCATCAACAGAACGTGCCCATTTCTTATACGTTTCTGATTCATATCTTAAAACAAATAAAATTAATTATTTGATAAAATTTATTTTAATTAATATTTACTCGTCCAGTAGGGTTTTGACTTTATCAAATTTCTTTTGAACAAGTCTCGCTTCTTCACTTTTTGTGATTCTTTAATAAAACAATAAATTAAAAAAACGATATTTTCACTTCCATTTAATACTGACGGATGCTCTAAAGCTCGAAACGAAGTCATTGCTGTGACTAATCTTTGTCTTAATTCTTGCGCCCACTTTATTGAACCTGCAACTGGTGGCATATTAACATGTACAGGCAATTCTGCTTTTTCTTCAACTAATTTCATTCTCAAATTGTAAATCTTTTTTACATCATCCACTTCATTTTCTAACAATTGTACAATTATAGGAAAGCAAACTGCAAAATCTGCTTTGATGATTGGTCGATCTAATAATCCGCCTAACATATCAAACATCTATTTAAACAAATTTAATTAAATACTAATAATTATTTAAGATATGACAAATTGAACTTTAAAAATGGCTTCAAGACCCGAACAGTCATAAAATGCTTGAAGTACAATAGCTGTCAAGCGAAGATCAAAATCATGCACGCGTCTTTGGAATTCTTCAACATCAGCCATGAATTCTTTTTCTTCAGTATCAAGTGAATCGTAGCTTTTATTAGCAAAAACGTTATATATTTCCATGAATTCGGTATAAATGTCGGCAACCATGGTACTCAGAACTCTTCCCTTGATTCCTGCTAATTCCACTCTTTCTAATTTAATAAACTCTATTGCTACGTCGAACATCTCCTAAATTTAGTAGTAATCTGTTTAATATTAAATAATTTTTTAAAGTATTCTGTCTTACTCTTATTAGTTGAAGTCTTTGAATAAATGCATCCAATTTGCTAAAGATTAGCGATGACGAAAATTCCCATAGTTTTGGTGGTTTACCATGGAAAAAACTCGGAATCATGTTCCGAAAATCATCGTAAACGGCTGTGAAAGCAACTAAAACTTTCAAACTCTTATCTAATTTATCTACACTATCGGGAATTTCGGCTTGAAATAAGGATCCGGAATCAATGAAAATACGTGCCTACGGAAACTTGAAACTGTAAAGTTTATTTGCAGCAAAATCGTTATATTTACTCACACTTTCTATAATCATGTTGCAAAATTGTTGCAGCAAAACCACAATTCGTGCTGGTTTGCTATAATGTTCAGAATTGGCCCATACCAAGCATATGCAATACAACATTAACTTTAATTTAGGAAGAGCATCGCTGAATTCAGCATTGTCCATATAATCTACATATTCTTGCAATGGTCGCAAATACATGGTGATGTCTAATGCTTCCTCTCGAGCTAAAAAACACCTCTTTATGTACTTATTTTTTATGTTTTACATAATTAAAAAATCCTGACCTGCTGCAACTGTATTGTATAACTTGATCCAAGCAGGATAATAACTACTGTTAGAAGTTTTCAATAGAAGTGCCATACTCTGCATTACAGGATCTTCAAACTAGTATTAAAAAGAATTTTTGGTCATTTATAACTTTTTTTGATCAAGTTTGAAGCGAATTTTTGTTCAATAGAAACAGTTTAATTTGCTTAACTTCAGTCATTTAAAATATACACAATCAAAAATACACATCTTTATAGTATATTACTTAATTACCTGATCTCTTATTGCGTCTAAATTTTCATATCGCTCTTTCCAAAACGTCATTTCAACTCGTGGTCCTGGATTCTTTTGGTTTATCATTTCTTTAGCCGAATCTTTTTGCAATAGTTCGGCTACTTGATGGACCCATCTGATAATCGTGCCTTCAACTGCATGAAGTAATTCGGTATCTTCCACTTCATTACTGTAATATTGATTTATTTTATATAGAACAAATTAATTACTGTTAGATTGCATCTTAAAATAGTGACGATTGATTCTAATAGAACTCGGTCGTGAAACTAATAGAACTATGAGCTCAGAATAGAAGCATTAGAATTTTCAAGTCAATTTCTCGCTGAATCTATCGTCACTGGAAAGTCACTAAAACCCAAACAACCCAAACAATTAATTCCTGTAATTTACTTTTCTCGTGCTAGCTTCTCAGCTTCATGAATACGTTCGATTCCAGCTGGCAACGATAAAATGGTTTTTCCTTTCATTTCTCCATACACTTGTGAAATCGTGCTTTGCATGTCGTGAACATGACTCAAAATATCGCTAGCTACAACACTTGTCCATTTAGCTTGGTTTTCTTCATTCGCCAACATCGGCGTGAATACCTGACAATTAGGAATGACTATTAATACGTTTGTACTTTCCTTTTTTCTGCTTTACCTGATCAATCACTTTAGTAAGATGATCAAGAGGTTGGGGCGCTAAATCGCCGATAATCAAGAAATTTCGGATATTTTCTTTTGGAACAACCTCTTGCTGGCGCTTCATAAAATATAATGCTCTGCCTTTCATTACAGTTGGAAAGTTTCTTTGTACCGCTATATTGCCGGGTCCCATAAGAAGGATTAAAAGGTTTGTCGTTTCTTTTTTATCGAGGAAATCATTTATACACGATTTCGCTTCCTCCGTAGTAATAGCTTTGTTCCATTTATCAGCTTTTACCTTAAGAATTCTAAAAACCCAGTTTGCAATGTAAGTTAATCTTGGATCGGGTCCCTCGCTCATTTTTAACTTTAGTAGTACAATTTCAACGAAGAAAGTTCGTTTAACATTGTAGTTTCGAATAGCCACTCGATTTGTTTACATGTGTTGCTAAGAAACCGAAGAATCGTCAATAGTATTGAATCACGACCACCTCTAATAAAGATACACGCACATCAATAGAAAATGGTATTATACTTCAAATTATTAATAAAGAGCGGCGCTATGTATCATTCTAAGCAACTTTAAATCGATATAAAAATAATTATATAAATTGTCTCATTATATGACGAAGAAGAAAGGGTTGTAGGTGTAGAACATAAATACAAAGCATGAGGTACTACTCTGAGTGCTATTTAAGCCAAAAATAAGTCACTTATGGTGGAATATCAAATGTATGATTTTGATTATAGCATTACTGACCGGCAGTGCCAGCTTTAGGTTACGGTAGGTCAATAAATTAAAGTACGACCTCCCCCATAACATGGCGAAAAGTGAAAACATTTTACGTAAAAAATATGCATTTAAATTTCAAATTTTTAATTAAGTTTTTATTTGACATTAAAATATACAATATACAAAAAACTCAAAATTTTAATTTTTCCACATTTTAAAGTTGCAAAAAAAGTAATGACTTCATCAAATGATAAGCTCTGAGCCAATTGATTTTCTATATTCTGTAAAAAATTTCGGTAAAATTACGTTAAAAATAACCATAAAATTTACATGAAAATTCTGTTTTCAGACTTCACATAAAATGTAATGATAATTTACAGAAACTTTTCTTTTTTCAATTTAACAATAATATTTTGTAAAATTACGGTAAAAATATCTGTAAAATTTTACGAGAAAATTCTATATACAGATTTCATGTGCATTATAATAATATTTTGCAGTTCTTTCGCAAAAATTCCCTACACATATTGTTTTCTGATTTGAAATATAAATAAACTATTAATTTAGGAACCTTTAAAGACGGTAAATATTAATTTACGGAAATTCCGTGATAACTTTTAAGGCAGAAAAATACAAGTATAAATTTATAACATCTGTGTAATGGTGGTTAGGGTGAATGTCTTCTATTTAAGAGGTACAAGGTTCAGTCGCAGGCAAGATTGCTGTTTTTTCTAATTAATCACAAAGATATAACTTGCAGGATTTTCAAAAAATTCGAAAACTAATTTATGAAAAAATTCCAATTAATAGACACTTTTTTATGACAATTCAGAATAACTGACTGTTAATTTACAATTTTCATTAAAACCTGGAAACAATTGGCCGTCAATTTACGATAAAAAGTACCAGCAGCAGAGTTGACAGTACTTTTTACCGTAAATGTACAAAAATATTTTTATGAATGTAGATAATATTGCTAAATTTGACAATCGTTCCTGGTCCATTGAAGACCTTAGATAAGTTTCCCCAAAAATTCAAACCTATTCAATGCAAACCAGTTGGACTTTGTCGTGCTGCTATTTCGCGACTATCGAATTTGTATTTGATTCGGGATTTCGCTCAGTTGGGATCGAATTTACAATTGATAGAGAGATTACACCGGTCACCACGGTCGGCAAATTTCATTGAGATTCAAGAAACAGGCAAATAACTTTGATAATAAACAACTCTTTTATTCCATGCGAGTCTCAAACAACAATGAATGGAGCCAAAGCTCTTACATAAATTATTATTTCATGCAACAAACAATACTCTATATTTACAGTTCCCTAGTGGAAACTTGGCTCAACACTAATGTGGTGGGTTGAAAGGTCCGCTGTCCTCCGGCGCAGCACGTGTCGCTGCTCTTGACGAGACTTAGGCGACGATTTGTGGTAGCGCAATCCGCTTCAGCATTTACTCACTTGGCCCCGGTCCTGGGTCACTCCTGTCCATTTGGGTTTTTCAGGCTTGATCATTGAGGTTCTGTGGGTTCTGTTTGTGAGTTGTGTTTTGCTTGTGGGTTGAGTTTTGTTGAGTTTCCGGTCGCCAGGACTCTTAAAGTCTCAGTCCCCTGGTGGAGAAATTGGGCAGATGACCCTCTGCCATTGGCCAGTTCCGCCATCTGATCCATCCATGTAAGTTTACCACGGCTCAATGTCTCAAGCCTCAGGGGGTCCTCGTAACGTAAGGAACGAAAGAGAGCCATAAAGTTGGCCTCTTTGTTTCACGCGCGGGTGTCACAACATTGCATCACAGTGTCTTTCGTGACCCACCCCCCTGGGTCATGACAACTTCTATCCCTGTCTCGCCAAAAGTAGGTCAATTCGAACGTATTGGAATTGATTTAATAGGACCCAGACCCATGATAAAAAAATTGCAATAGGTTCATTATTGTGATTGTTGACTATGCTACAGCATGGGTTGAGATCGCAGCATTACAATCAGCTAAGATGGAATCCATCTTACCTGTTGTGAAACAATTTTTTAATACATTCGATGTGCCTATATTCATTGTTAGCAACTTGGGCAAACAATTTGTGTCCGAATTGTATGGAGAATTATAAGCAGATGCTAGAGTCACTCCCCTTTGAACGACTCCTTACTTTTACAGCCGCGTCTCAGAAATACCCTTAAACTCAAAGCAAAATAAAAGGCAGAAACTCCATTTTCTTTATTATATTTTCTTCACTTAACAACAACACTTAGCAACAATAACAACAAACAAAAGAAACATCTCCCAACTATGGCAATATAACAAACAGCACAAAAACACAGAAAACCAAGGCCAACCGACAGGTGGCCGCAACACTTACCATCATCAAACTAATTACACGGAACGAGTGAATCGCAATATTAAAATCATGATTCAAAGTTTTACTTTCGAGCATACCACTTAAAACTTAAAATTGGATAAAATTAATTTTGCTTTGAGAACTGCTCCTTCCAGTATCCATTATTACACACCAGCAATGCTAACATTTTTAAAAGAATTACATTCACTCTGGGACAATCGACAAGTGTCATTAGATGCACCTTTAGAGCCAGAACGGCCATATGACAGCATCAAGATGCTGGTCAAACAAATAAGAATGCTGTTCAAAAACACGTCTGAAAAAGAGGCAGCAAAATCTAAACAGAAAACCTATTATGACCAACATTGTCGCAACAAGTCATTCAACGTTTACGAATTAGTTTTATTAAAAACTCATCCACTTTCAAAAGCAGGTGTAAACTATTGTGCGTTTCTCGAGGATTGTTTCGAAGGTCCTTATTCAACCGTCGAAGTCAAGAATAAAGGGGTATATGTGTAATGAGATTAAAAGTCTCGAGTCACCTTTTAGAAATACTCGACCTGAAGTCGCAGAATAATTGTAAATAAATGACTCAGAAATTGATTATTCCTTCAATTGAAGGTTTGATGATTGTTAATAAGTTATTTATTAGTGTTTCAATTGCAGATTTTCCGTTATGGATAAATGTAATTAACATTAGGCAATTAAGGTTAGATTTAACAAGGGCCTAATTACGAAAGCACATGTCTTCGTTGATCAGTGTGCCCATTAGATGGCATCTGGATGAACGACTCTGGCCACTTCATCCGATTGGATGGAAATGGAAGAGTCCGATTGTCCAAAAGGATGCTGATTGGGTAGTCTTCCCCTTTTTTGTATTAGGAGCTTAGCTGGCTATATAAGTCAGCACAAGTGATTGTTCTTTGCTTTATTACTTTTGTATGCAAATGTTTGACTTTGTCTAATGTTTGACTTTGTCACCATTGATTAATAACATTTGGCACTGATTAGCAATTTAGCTTGACGTGGAAATGAATTCAGTGCATACCTGACCCTGGAAAGCAACCGAAGACAACAACTGAATATAGAGCTGCAATTAAAAACTGGTTTTCTGAGTCTTGCTCTTTAGGTATTGTTAGTAGTAGCGTGCTAACAGCACTACTACTAA
>JAQFZU010000301.1:0-32674 GCA_034696185.1 Henia vesuviana | reverse complement strand
ACCAATTAAAGACACTTAAGCATATTTTGTATTATTAAGCTATTTGTTAAAATATTAAAATTAAATTCCTCAATGTTAATTAATTAAATTTAATTAAAGGAAAATATTCATACTCACGTTTCCTTGACTTGGCTATAAAATTATTTTCGTATTTTTCGGTTTCAAGCGTAAAGATTATATGGAATTACGAAATGTTTAAATTATTATATGTTTTTCTTTCACGAAATAAAAAATATATTTTTATCCAACCATGTGTTAAAAAATCGTTCCTAAATAGCGCCATTTTGACTGGAAATAAACTTGTTTGACTACAGCGCCAATAATTTATAACCGTCACGTGCATTTCATTGGAATTTTAATTTGAAACTTTCGCCTTTTGACTCGCCTATTAAAATATGCGAGCTCCTATTTCAAATTACAAAATAAAACTCCACTTTAGGTCGTGAAATCTTTATTTAGTAATTACTTCTAGTTTGATTTTTTTTCCCGCCATTAATTCTTTAAATTTTTTCTTCCACACTTTTTAAGCAAAAAAAAAAAATCGTGACTAAATAAAGTTAAGTACCGGAAAAAGCTTGTTTATTCACGCAAAATGTCAATGGCAACTATGAAAAGCTCTCAAATATCCATCAAAAAATCCACCACAGAAATCGATACAATTTTTTAAAAAAATAAAAATTTTTTATAAACAAATATGAAACGCAACGAAACACTCATTTAATTCTCGATAAAACCCAATTTATTAATTTAATGAAATTATTTCTTAATCCCACTGCATTAAATGAAATAAATAATCAACACAACTTCCTGGATTCACATTGAAAGTTCGAAGCATATCCTGCTCAGTTATAATACTTTTTAATTTAAAAAAAAATTACATCCAACATAAATATTTAACATCCATCGTCGTGATATACCAAGAATATCGGTCCCGATAAAGGTACACCAGCGAATCGTTTAAAATGGCACCGATATCCACAATAATAGTGAGAATTATCGCTTTTATTTTATTTTGTCTAGTATTACCAGGTCAGTTTATATTTCTTTATTTCTTTAATTTATAAAAAAAAACTAATTATTTTTCTTTTCATTTAAATAGTATATCAGGAGGCAGTTATTTGTTACGTTTGCCATTACTCACCCAAAGATCGAAATAGGACCGAAGAGTATTGCACGACTGCAAATTTCAGAAGCAAAGCGAATCAAATTTACGAATGCGAAAAAGGATGCGAACAAGTATCGTCGTGGGATAATAATGGTGAATTTAAAAAAAAAATTATTTAAATAAAACGTAAACGTAACGAGAAATCAGCTTTAATGCACTGTAAGACAAAACAAATGTCTGGCATACTCGAGATGTTTTCTATCATCACTTTACTGATAAAGGAATACAAAGGATTGTCCTTTATTCTACAATCGAAAATTTGAGCTCATTTTTTTTTTATTGGAGTTGTAGGTGGTGATGAAATAATATTTGTTACGCAATTGAGTCGTAAATTGTTTGTGGACAACATTACGCAAGATTATTAATTATTATGTTAAACTGAGATTGTAACATCATAATAATCGTAAAAATTATTTTTTGACGATAAATTTTGTTATTTTCATTCGAATTATTGTTAAATTTTTTTTTTTTTCTATTTTAAGGTGTATTAGAACATTTCCATCGAAACTGTTACCGGGACGGCACTGCCACACCTGGAAAATGCGAAAAAACACACAAGAAATCGTTCACTCGCGAGGTCTGCGTGTGTCTCACCAACCTGTGCAACGACAATTTTTAAAAGTTTCGTTTCCACACTTTTTAAGCAAAAAAAAAATCGTGACTAAATAAAGTAATACCGGTAAAATCTTGTTTATTCATGCAAAATGTCAATGGCACTATGAAAAGCGCTCAAATTTCCATCAAAACATCCACCACAGAAATCGATACAATTTTTTAAAAAAATAAAAAAATTTTTAAAAAACAAATACGAAACGCAACGAAACACTCATTTAATTCTCGATAAAACCCAATTTATTAATTTAATAAAATTATTTCTTAATCCCACTGCATTAAATGAAATAAATAATCAACACAACTTCCTGGATTCACATTGAAAATTCTAAGCATATCCTGCTCAGTTAATACTTTTTAATTTAAAAAAAAAATTACATCCAACATAAATATTTAACATCCATGTCGTGATATACCAAGAATAACACACTTAAACTTCCGCCGGCCACTTCAATCCAGAAATCGGAAATATTTCTTCTTTATGACGTCACGAAATAACCATCTCTCCCTTCGACTCGTCCTTGGACCCAGTGGTAGCACCCAAACTACGTCACGTGACTGCATCTCCCAGCGCGATCCCTCAACGATCGTGAGTCCGTTCACTCGACGACCCTGTCCACTACTCTGTCCCGATAAAGGTACACCAGCTGAGAGTAAGAAGTTCCTCTATTTATGCATTGCAATAGGTGAGATTAGTAAATACCTGAACCACACCCTTTTTCGCATCATTCCCATCATTTTCAATAGAGAAGAGAAGGGAGTTGGGAGGGGGGCCACGGCCATCTTTGTTCAAGACTATGTACTTACCCTTCAAAAAATAGAAAAATAATCTAAAAATTGTTTTAGTTTCATATTTTTAATTTTTGATATTGAAAATTTTAAAATTTTAATATGCAAATGCCAAAAGGAATGGAGAATCGAGAGAAATTTTTGTTGGCCTAAAATGGCGCGAAAATCAAACAATCGATCGAGCAGATGTGAATTATATTTAAAAACACAAAAGGTTAGTCGTGATAACCGTCACGCTCGTGGAACTACTTCCTGCCCAAAAGCAATTCGTAACAATAATTAGTTATGCAACACTTAACCCTTTTTCAAGGTCTCTGTACTCGTCTCGAAGGCGAATTCTCTTTTAATTACTAAAATTATAATATACAAATTACGATTTGAATAATTGTTTATTCTGGTTTATTTTCGCATTGTTATTTTATTTATAATTGCTTTTAAAATAGAATTGTGAAATTTTCTTCTTTTCAAATGTTCACGGTCACCGCCCACGGTTATTTTTAGTTTATTGTCGATTAATAACAAGATTTGACCTCAACAAAACTACTAAACTTTCTTTAAGTGGCCGGATTTGCCACTGTCATTTATTTCGAGGTGATTAAATTAAATATTGTTAAATCTTTGCAATTTATTTTTATATTTTTTAATGAAAAAAATGTCTAGTGAAAGGGGTGCGATTGGAATATAAATAAATTGCAACTGACGAGTCATTGTTTGCAGTTTCCATAGCAACCGCCATTAAAAGGGTTTTCGTATAGACGAAAT
The DNA here is from genome assembly GCA_034696185.1 of Henia vesuviana. NCBI lineage: Eukaryota > Metazoa > Arthropoda > Chilopoda > Geophilomorpha > Dignathodontidae > Henia > Henia vesuviana. Next base: position 29,346 of record JAQFZU010000301.1, on the reverse strand, counting down.
TGAAAACAATGACCATTAAATAACTTAAATTTGCCATTCGGAGTCGATTGTAGCGGACAATTCATAAATTGAATCGCTGAGTTTTGATTGAAGAAAGAAAATTTGTAAAGAAAAAGAAAAAATTATTTTAAAATGAGAAATTTATGACTACGGTCATTAAAAAACCAACAACGTCATTCACTCAACAATTATTAAAAGTCATGACTCCATCTGACCCGCAGTCAGGTTGTCATAGCAACCGACAGCTCCCGGCTCCAGAGTATCGATCAGGACCCCGCCCCTGCACGCCAGTACCTGTTGTCCATTATGACTTTCATTGATACCTTTGTCCATTACAGGTGAATGCAAATCGTTTAAAATGGCACCCATATCCACAATAATAGTGAGAATTATCGCTTTTATTTTATTTTGTCTAGTATTACCAGGTCAGTTGATATTTCTTTATTTTTTTAATTTATAAACAAACCTAAATATCTTTCTTTTCATTTAAATAGTATATCAGGAGGCAGTCAATTGTTACGTTTGCCATTACTCACCCAAGGATCGAAATAGGACCGAAGAGTATTGCACGACTGCAAATTTCAGAAGCAAAGCGAATCAAATTTACGAATGCGAAAAAGGATGCGAACAAGTATCGTCGTGGGATAATAATGGTGAATTTAAAAAAAAAATTATTTAAATAAAACGTAAACGTAACGAGAAATCAGCTTTAATGCACTGTAAGACAAAACAAATGTCTGGCATACTCGAGATGTTTTCTATCATCACTTTACTGACAAAGGATCGTCCTTTATTCGACAATCGAGAATTTGAGCTCAATTTTTTTATTGGAGTTGTAGGTGGTGATGAAATAATATTTTGTTACGCAATTGACATCGTAAATTGTTTGTGGACAACATTACGCAAGATTATTAATTATTATGTTAAACTGAGATTATAACATCATAGTAATCGTAGAAATTATTTTTTAAAGATAAATTTTGTTATTTTGATTGAATTATTGTTAAATTTTTTTTTTTTCTATTTTAAGGTGTATTAGAACATTTCCATCGAAACTGTTACCGGGACGACACTGCCACACCTGGAAAATGCGAAAAAACACCAAAGAAATCGTTCACTCGCGAGGTTTGCGTGTGTCTCACCAACTTGTGCAACGATGCACTTTCGATTCGGGTTTACCACTGGACATGCATTTTGCTAACGACTGCCATGATATTGCCGTCGTGGCTCGGATAACGGTCTTTATAAAAATCAAAATTATCTCGTAAACATTTTATATGGCTTTGGCTGTACACTCATTGTTGGCGGTTTTATTGTTGGCAACGTTCATTGTTGACTCGGTTTCCATTTCTTTATTGTAAAACAAAAAATGAAAGAAATCGTGTTGCTTTTTAAAAAAAAAAAAAAAACCTCATGACGCGATATTGTCGTGTCCAACCATTACAACAATCCTTGTTATTACGTCCACTTACGCACGGGCCATCAACATCATATCCGACTACATTTTTGTATTTTCTTTTTCATTTTTGGGAAAACTGAATACAATTGTGTTCGACTGACATTCCACGAGATACAAAATGTGCTGTTTGGATTAATAATAATAATTGATATATGATAATAATATAATAATGTACATAATAATGTGAATATATCGAGTTAGATATAGCTGTTCAAAGCTTATATTGTTATTGTCCAGCTGCCACGTTGAATGAGGCGAGAAAATAATATAATTAAAAAAAAAAGATGAAATGCAAAATTTTGTAAAATGTTGATGTCTCAGGATGAGGTAGCTTCAGTTAATTAATTTATTTTAAAAAATGCCTATTTGGTAAATAAATGTAGAAAAGCTTGTTTTTTTAATGCTTGAAAATGAAAAGAGAGTAAAGCGGAACAATCATGGCTGCCATTTGATTTTCTAATTGTTGAAAATAAAGTCCAGCAAATTCAAATCAATTGAAAACAAATTTGTCTTTTTTTATCTTATACTAATAATATTATTATTTATTCGAGATTAACCAATAGACTATAACAAACATGAAGTGGATATTTGTGAGTGATGATAAGGCGTTGGCCGTATTACAATAATTGCTACCGCAGTAGCAATTTTTCTGTCGAATGTAACTGACAACTTCGACAGTCTTACATTCGTCGTGGTGAACGGTTTTCTCCGAGCATTGGCGAGAAAACATTGTCGTTTCGTCTGTAAAAAAAAAATTTTTAAAATTTCAAATATCAACTTTAATTTGATGATTTCAAACAAAACTCTGTCAGACTAAAGCAGCTTCTATCAATTACACCCAAGAGTTGAGCAAAGTAACTACATTACTATCTATGTATTAGCTATATCAGTGACATGTGGGGTTGTATTTATATACGGCCATAAACAAAAATCAAAGAAATGGGTCTGTTAATTCAATTTCTAACAAAATTCTTCCATAAATCATTTGAGAAAATATATAAACAATATATAAATGTCATCAATGAAACTTTATAGCCTGTCACAATTTCGAAATAAAATGACAAACTGTTCAACTCTAAACACTATAATAGATAAAATAACATTCAAAACCTTTAAAGGCATCCTTTAAAAATCAATTTCTTCGTTGTAATCATTCGTAATATTTGATTCAAATGACTATAATCAATCACACGCAGAATTTGGCACAAAAACCAATTCGATTCTAAATCGGTTTTTGGTCTTTAATAATCTCTTCAAAAGACCGTTTTTGATTATTTTTGAAAAATATTAGTTTTCTTAGTTGGTACCCTTCAATTTAGAAAATTGCAAAGAAAAGTGAATAGGATGCAATGACCGTTTTATGTCCCAAATTTATGACTCACTGCATCGAGACACAATTTTAGATGAATTGCTCAGCGACTTTTATCCCCCATCCACCCTTAAACTTGAATTTATGTATATACTATATGGCACTGCCAACTTACAGACGAAAATTTACATTTGGCTTTTACTGAAGCCTTTTTCCATCAAATAGAAAAATTTCATTCGTGATTTAGGAAGTACTTAATTTTGGGAAAGTAGAAAGGGCAAATTGTTATTGCGGACGAAGATACTCAAAGTCGATGAAAGAGGACTCGTTTTTAGCATTTACTTTTTCTCACGTTATTTAAACAAGAGATGGCGATAGCAACTTTATTTAATTTATTATTGATCTTACAGTAATGTACTCGTTTTTCAGTTTACCTCATTTCCACGCAACACTCGTATCACGGTCTAGATATCACTACAAGTAAAAGTGTTTGTGTGTATTTTCGCAGGAAAAAGTTGTGCCAGATGGTGTGAATAGAAAATAGTTCACACAATTCCTTCTTAAATGGACTAGAGATAAGTGTTTTTTCACTTCAAACAAATGCTCCGTTCACTCGTATCTTGCGACTGTGAATAGACCATATTTCTTGCACGTTCAAGACATTGTTCGTTGCTATCAACACAATCGGTTTTACTTTTCCTTTAGTGTCACTCAAATGTGCAATGAATGCATCGGAAGGTTAAATAAACTTTGAATTTAGTCTTTGGTGATTTAATAGAAATTGAAATTAAAATTTTAATTGGAAAAAATAGTGGGTTTTAAAAGGTCGATTTTGTTGAATTGTGCCAAAGTATGTCATTTTAACGCTTTTTTTCTCTACGAAATGGCACATATTACACGAAACGATATTCGTTCAGCCGTGAGTATTTGTCCCCGGATTGTAAACACCATCAATTCGCGTCATGGAATTGATCCAAATTGAGACAAATAATCCGCAATTGCGACCTTGGATTCGCATTTTTATTCGTTAATTTACGATTTTACACTTTAAATTACATCGTATTTAATTCTCATTAACTACTAAAAAAATTCCTTAAATTATTTCTAAATATAAAAATTTGACTGAATAAATTAGAATTTTAAACCCTTCAATTTCCCTAATACGAAAATCGATGCAAGTTCGTAACACCTTTTTATATATTTAAAAAAAAAAAAAAAGTTAATTTAAAGAAAATGCGATAAGAACTCACTTCAGTCGCTAGGTAACCAACATTCATTAACATCCTCCTGCACTCAAATAAAAAAAAAATTTAATTTTTATATTTAAAAAAAAAAAATTCAATAATGAAATGATCATTATTTTCTTATCTGAAATCTTTTGGCAAACCAAAGAAAGAAAAAAAATGACCACAAAAAGGAAATAAAATTGCAGACCAATTTACTCACCCCTACCCACACCTCCCCACCTTTTATTTCAAATTCAACATCAAACTTACTGCCTTCGTAGAACGTGACTGTGTGACATCCAGTGGTGCACGTATCGACATTAATCTTTGACGTGTCCAAGTATCCGGGACTACAGATGTCTCGAACCTCTTCGGAAGTTTTTGACCAATGACAAACGTAACAATAGACACTTCCATTGATTTGACAACCTTAAAATAATGAGAAAAAAAATTTTTTTAAGGGGAAGAAAAATGTGTAAAGAAATATTATCGATTCATTGATTCGTGCGAATCGATCTAAAACTCGATCGATTGTTTCGAAGAGTGGAAATGACTCGTGAAGAATGAGGAAGTAAAAAAAGTAAATATAAAAAAAAACCCAAGTTTGTAAGGCTTATATTTGGTCTTTGAAAATGAGGGAATTTATTGCGATCGTTTGTGTAATTTTGAATGACTGAAGGATTTTGGGCGGAATAAATATTGGAATTTTTTCTCACCAGTGGTTGTGTTGTGAATTTTAAAACAATGGTCGATAAGAGTCGTTGCGGTTGGAAAACCAATTTTCTAAATCTCATATCATTTTTTTTTATTCTTTTAAATTGCATAAAAAAAAAATAAATTGGAATTTTACTATTTTTACATACAATGCATTATTAAATAAAATTCCAAAAACTTCAATTTAATGCAAAATAATTGCTAAATTAATTAACGTAATTATTTACAAAACGTGATTTTAATTCCTGAAAAAAAAGAATCACTAATTAACTCATCAATTAACGCACCAACAACAACGATGCAGCGAATTAACGCAGTAAACAACACACTCAACGCATGCAAATTAATTTTGTATAATTAACTAAACCCAACAAATCAATAAAACGACAATTTGCATCCTGCATTATTACCTACCAAAACAACAACACCAACAAACTTACCCTTCAACAAAACGGTCAACAACATCATCAACAACACAACGCAAGACATTCCGATACAACCGACACGAGAGCTTGGAACGACCGACTGGAATCGCCGTTCCGTGTCCCGCGTGTGATGGTTTCATTCGACTGCGCATGTCCGGTGGATGCTGAATTTTTCTCGCTGCTTCCCTCGTCTGGAATCTCGGAGATAATCGAATGCCCCCCAGAAGATCAAAGTTTGTACGGGAAAAAGAAACACCTAACACGAGATTCTCGTGGAATAAGACGAGATTGAGTTTCAAACAAACAAAGAATTAACTTTGAGCTTCTCATCGATCACCATCGACCGCTTTTCATTTTACTTAATTTAATTTAAATATCGAATCGCTTACGTAAGATAAATAACTTTAGGATAAAAATAACATTTTATATTATTTTACTAGTCTTAAGAACAGGAAATGAGTTCCTCAATATGATTTTGCCAAATACTGTTGATTCATCGCAATGTATTAGTTTCCAAAGGATGTCAACAGTAGTTTACTCCATCATATAATTGAATTTTACGACGAAAACTGTTGATGACATTCTTCTATTTATAGTTGGAATAAATTTGGGTAATTTTGGATTTTTACGATATTTTTATTTTTTCTCCTCTCAACATTATTTATTCACGTGTCGCTAACATCCATTCTGTTACACATTAAGTCGATAACGAGTTTTAAACAACCTGAAACATTGTAGCGAGCTAAATCTAGGCGGCGTTAATTAACTGTGACGTAAATTCAATGAATTTTCGTGTTAAACCAATTAATCGATTTTTCCAGTTACTTAATCCTAATCATTTAATGGGATTAGAGAAGTGACAATAACAAATCACCTGTATAGTTTTCCTTACTTTTTTCTTTATGTTTTCGCTTTATCCCATTCCTTTGCCATGACAACACGATAAGATTATTGTTATCAGCGACACGTTAAGAGACTTTGGCACCAGTGATATCGTTGGTTGCCATTTTTAAGGTGGATTTTATTCACCTGTGAAATTCCGATTTTTAAGTTTTTTTATTGTATGATTTTCTTCACTTAACTATTAATCATGTCGGAGTTGAAGGGAGCGGCGTATTGTATCAAATATCTATTATTTGTTTTCAATTTTGTATTTTGGGTAAGTTGAAGTTATGATTTTGAAATGTAAAATATTTAATAATCAAAATGAAATTTATCAAAATTTTATCTTCTTTGGTAAAGCTCAACAAAGTACTTTTTGGACATTTCTGTTACTATTTAAGCGAAATTTAGTTTTATAATTGTATAATATTAATTTTTATTGTTCCAAAAGATTTTTAAAATAGAGTAAAATTTTAAAAAAAAAAGTTCATTGTATCTTTGCCACACCTTTCAAATTTTATTAGACTTACTCACATTGATAATGGCCGTCGTCTTTAGCGACTCCATTTTAATATTTATTTTATTTTTAAAATATTTAACAAATTTGTTTTCAGCTTGCAGGATGCACTATAATGGCATTGGGGATTTGGGTACGAGCGGATTACGTATCGAGGAATGTAATAGAGGATTTGGGATTCGAATATTACTATGCAGCTTGTTACATCGTCATAGTGGCCGGAGCAATAATAATGATCATCGGTTTGTTCGGGTGTATGGGCGCTTTAACCGAAAATAAAATTTTATTGATAGTGGTAAAATTTTTATAAATATTTTCAAACTGCTGAATTTGACATTTTTACAATAATTGATATTTACAGAATTTAATGTTCTTATTGGGTATTTTTGTCATGGAATTGGCGGCTTGTGCATATGTCTTTAGTGTTGGACTCGAGGGAACTTCGGTTGAGTTGGAATTTGTTTATTTGTTTATCGAGTGGAATAAGTAAATTTGTGTTTTTTTAAATTTGTTTTTTAAATTCTAGTTGGATGATTTTCTCGATAATACACTATCAAAGGCCATTCACGAGACGGGATACAACCCTAAAGCGAGAAAACTGTTGGATACTGTTCAACAGAATGTAAAATTTGCATATATTTTTATATTTAAATTTTTTTTATTTTATTCTTTTTTTCTTTTAGTTGTATTGTTGCGGTGTTCATAATTGGAAAGATTATCACGATTGGGGTAAACCAGTACCAAATACATGTAGAAATGAAATTACGGGACGACAGTTTGACATGGTTATTATTTCTTTAAAAAAATAATAAATTTTATAATTTTTACATTTTTTAAATATATTTTTTAGGGTTGCAAAGAAAGATTCACAGATTGGATCGAAGAGAAAACGGCTTTGATCGGTGGGATTTCACTTTTAATTTGCATCATTCAAGTAATTAATTTACAACAAAAAAAATTGTTTTTGAATTTTAAATTAATTTTTTTTAAACAGATTCTCGGTATCATCTTTTCCGTATGCCTTTGCCAAGCAATTAATTAGCTTTTTAACAAAGAAAAGAAAAAGAAATTTCAGTTAAATTCAAAGCGCTGCAAGAAAATGCCATAATAAATGTTACAATTAATCGTAACATTTTTTTTCTACATTCAATGTTTTATATTTCATTATAAAAGTACATAAATTTTTATAAAAAAATAATTTTTAATTTTTAAAATTAAAATTAGTTATCATTAATTAGATTAGTTAATATTTCCTTTATTATAAAATAGGATGAGATTTCCTAGTCATGTAAAACAAGTCAATGTATGACAAACCGTAAACAAAATATAACGTAATAAAAACTTTTTAAATTAAATTCTTACGTTAATATTCAAATTAGAGTAAAAATGGCGTCCTTATTGTTCGATACAACCGATATCGGAGACCAATTACCAATTTCAGGACTGCATTCGTATCATTACATCATCAAATTAGCTAGTGTCGTAACGGGCGTAAATACAAATATTAATTAATTTTACTTTATAATGAAAATTTTATATTTTAGTTAACGGGTGTTGTATTTACCGTTAAAGGCGTTTACTTAACGGCAAATGTTGGTGCGTTATGGAAATTACCAATATCGAATGAACTAAAACACGTTGTAAACACGTGCATCGCTTTAGGTATCTTGCTCTCTTTTACTGGAATTACTGGTATCACTTGCCCGACTTATGACGGAATTAGATTGGTATAAACCCAAATATTAAGAAAAATAGAAATTTTAAATATTTTTAATTTTCCAGTATATAATTTTAACCATTTTGTTATTTATCATCGAATTGGCCGTTACGTCATCACTTTTTGCATTGATGAGTAAATTAGAAATTAATTGGGATTATATATCACATTTTTGTGAAGTGAGGAAATATTTAATAATGAATTTTAACTATTAATTTGGATTCCATCTTCAGGCATGCGCGGAACCGTTTAACGAATTAGTCAATGTCATATACCCAACCATAGGCATCGCTTTGTGCCTCGCGTTGAGTCAAGTAATTTGAAAAATAAATTTTTAATCGCAAATTTAATTTTATAAAAATTTTATAAAAATTTTCCAGATTATAATTTTGTATATAATTCATCGTTTCCTTAAATTAACCGCAAAAGAAGCAGAAAATGCTTACAATGATGAAATTGCACTCCCAGTATGCGTCATGACACCCGGGTCAAGTAAATATTTCTATTTTTAATTTTAATCGGAAAAATAAGGTCAAGATCCGAATTCATCATTATAATTATAAATTTACAAAACACTTGTTTTCGACGTATTCTTACGTACGAATGACGTCATTACAGATTCATCTCGTCCTTGTTCATCCACCCCTGCTCAGGTTACGTCGCATCAACTCGAATTCACCTTGACTTCGAGTCCCGGGAAATATTTGACTCCAACAATTCCTCGACGGCTAAAACAAATTCCGAGTTCCAGAAAACCGTTTTTCCCAACCAAAAAATTCCAAAAACCTTCCCTCGACAATAGGTCGAATCAATTTTCTTTTATAATTTTTTTAATTAAAAAAAATTTTTTTTAGGTTCACCAAAAACCTTTCGCCATTACCAATTCCGGAAATTGTGATAACACCGGCCACACCCATAATTCCTTTTTCTTCGACAATCATCACCACCTCAATTACTATTTAAAAAAAAAACCCAAGAAAAAAATAATTATAAAAAAATATAAAAAAAATAATTAAAATGCGATCGATTTAATTAAAAGAAAAAAACCAGTTTAAACGAATAAATTCCAATCAAATTGTCTTTTAATATGAATGCGAGACTGAATAATAAACGAATAAATTAAAATAAAATTTAAAAAAACAAAATGGATGTCATTCATTCAATCGTTGTTATTTATGTCAAGGATCAACCAAAAGTGTCAATAAACTTCGGCTTTAATATCGATAATTAAACCCACATATTTATAAAATAATCAATGGTATTTGGTATTTAGTATCAATTGGTACCAACGATCGATTTTTTCCCAGCTTCAATGGACTCGGTATAGCTTCAGACAAGGCCATCCACGACGAATTGTTGTAATAATAATAAAATTTTATTTTCTCCATTTCTCCATAAAGTGCAAGAGTAGTCAACCATTGGTAATAACAACAATTGGAGGAAAATAAAATTTCCCTTTTCAACTGTTAAATAAAAATACAATTAAACAATGACAAAGACGCCCAATGCAATTGTTACGGACATTTACATAAAAAAAATTTTCGCCCACACCAAAGGTAAAATTTCGCAATTTAATTTCCACCATTGGGAATATTTATGAGACATCAATTATATTTGCGAAACAAAATTTCAATAAAACGGCCATCAAAAATGGGGCGAGGCGAGGATATTCAAAGAAAAACCCCAAATCGTTAATTGTAAACTTCCGATTAATTTCCGCTGAAAATGCCATGAATTTTGATGCGTTGATTCGAAATCTTAAAAAAAAAAGTTGAATGGTCGTTATCAAAGTCTTCTTGTAACTTTGATTATAATTTTTTTTCCGGGTTGAATATACGACACCGCGTGACAAATCTGGCAATTATTTCCATTTTCATTTCGAGCCGTGAAAATGAGTGAGAACAGTTTTGAGTCACGGAAAGTTGAAAATTGGTATAATAAAACAATCGCTTAAGGAGTTGTAAAAAGGTGGGGTTCGAACTCATCCTTGCAATTAGGGAAAGTTAAAGGAAAGTAAAATATAGAGAAGGAAATAGGTTATAAGGTTTTATGAAATATAATAAGAGAAAAGGATGGACACGATGAGTGGTGCTGTGTTTTGCTCCACCTGACACAACGTGACAGTGCGTTAAAAAGAGAATGAGAACGAGTGCTTTTAATGATAGTGAGAAGTTGCGGGAATAATAGTTGTTTACAAATAAATCACGACTGACAAAATGAGTGAAAATTACCGATGATGATGGAATGGGTTTTTGGTAATTTGAGTTTTCAGTGTTTTTTGAACTCGATTCGCATGATTGATTGGTCACCCAAATTGCCCATTTTTTGAGATACTTTTTAATGATATTTTTGAGTAAATTTCACTTTTTTTTGTATTTTATCAGTAATAATTCGATCTTAATTGCAATGAAAATACTCGAGTCATTATTGACTAATTTAAAAATCCTGAAAAAAAATTAAAATTTTTTTAAGAATTCATTAAGCGAACAATAGCGGAATAAATTTAAAAAAGAAATAAAATTCGAACAATATCCTATAACTAGAACTAGAGAATAAAACAAATTCCATTTCCGGTCAAGTTTCATAAATTAATTTTTTAATTTACCCTCATTTTACGGAAGCAAACATTTATGCCTCGCCATTGTTATTTTATATATGAATAAATTAATGGTTTTACAATCTTAATAAAAGATTCTTCCTGATTAAAAAAAACAATGCATTTTTTTATTTTCCATTCAAAAAACTTATTTTTCCCTTTAAAAAAAAAAAAAATTAAAACAAGTTTTAAAAACCGCACAATTTCTTAATTGTGTTTTAATGGCGGAAAAAAAAATTCGAGGAAGAAAATGAAAAAAAAAATTTCAAAAAATATGCGGAACGAAAAATATAAATTAAGTAAATTCCACTAAAATATTACGATGATTCTGCATAATAATAATTAAGAACCATTTCCGGAAACGATTTTGGGTGTTTACCAGAAATAACCCAAAACACGACTCAATTTCCTCGGAGAATACGAATTTCCATTCACTTACAATCAGCTTAACCCTTTGAAACGATTCACGAGTGAAAAAATCTCACATGATTTACTAAATCCGGAAATCGACTATTTAATCTCGACTCATAAATTTAATTTCTTTTTAAAAAAATTAATAAAAACAAATTTCAAATAAAAAAAATAAAACATTTCACCAACAAATAAACAATTACAAATGGAGTTAATTAATCCGACAATGCTCATCCCGTCATTCTTTATTTATCACCAAAAGTGATGCTGGAGGCGATTAACGTACAACGCATGCGCCGTGGCCTCACAGTCTTCTGCTGTTGATATTCCACTTTTGAAAATCATTGAGCCACTAAACGCGCAAGTGCCAAGGTGCGGGATACCTGCCCATTTAATATCCCCCGTGTTTTCAATCAACAATGCGAACGAAGTTGAGCGGATGATGTGTGATTCATGATGAAAAATTACCCGTTCTCAACATCACATTTGGGGCTCATCCTCTGGCTCTTAGTCGCAGGTAAATTCAGCTTTAATTACATTTAACATTGAGAATTCGAAAGAAGAAAAAGTTGATATTTCTGGTTTTTTTGGTGTGCTGGAAAAGCAGGTTGATCAAAGTTGATGTTTTATTCGGTTTTTATTTTGGTTTTAGTTAAAAAATTATTATTATTTTTTTTTTAGTTTTATTTTTGTTTATTTTTTTTTTTGGTTGTGGTTATTTAATTATGGGGGAAATTGTTTTTTGGTTGTAATTTATGTTTTGTTTTTAATTGTTTTGATTTTTTTTTTAAAATAGTTTTGTTTTTGTTATGTTTTGTTTGTTAGTATTTTTAAATATTTAGTTGGTTTTCTTGGGAAAATGTTATGTAGGCCATCTGGTGAGTGGACAGGGCTGACCGGAATTGCTGAGTGAGTGAGAGAAAAGTAGAAAACTTTTTTTTTTTTTAAATTATTCAAACTTGTAATATCTTCATAAATTAGCATTTCTTTAAAAAATACATTTTTTGAACAATTATTTTCAAAAAAAAAATTATCAATACAATTCCACATTAAAATTCATGATTCAAACAACAATAAAACCAAACAAAAAAAAAATATTAAAAATCAATGCAATAACCTTTTCCAGGATAAAAACCTTAAACTAAACAATGCACCAACGACCTCATCCTTACCAAACGGGTAAAGGTCGTGTCTATAACTTCACGAAATGACATTACATTTCCCCAGATTCAAAGGTCCAACAACCCCTACCACACTTAACTCGTGTTTCTTGTATTTCTCACCAAACCACTTTCAAGGGCAGTCAACAAGACCCATAGCCCCAAGGGTCAAGCGGGAACAATGACATTAAGTGTGGGTTTCATTCAAAAAATCAAGGTCGATCACCGCCATTTAACACCTGCTCCAATTCTTAACCTCAACCACTAACTTCCTCATTCCCACTAACCTCTACCAAAACATAAACAGTCGATCTAATGCGCAAAAACAGTCGTAAATATATCCAATTTCGGCCTCCAGACGTCATTTAGATATTTAACCATGACAATGTTTCGAGAAAACGAAAGAGAAAAATGGTTTTGTTGGTCCAACGACCTTTGATCGATCGGTCTTGAGCCGAGCCTTAAGGTGTGGAGTCGGGACCAAGGACGACCTTGCCAGAGAAGTGGAGCAATTATAGTTTTTAGAAGGAAATCGAATGCCAACGCCCATACCGTTGCGCTCGACATAATGCTGGGCTTTATACATTTAAATGCATTATGCAGCAAAAATTTCAAATTATTTTCATCGCAGCCTACTTTCGATCCGGTCCAGTCCTGAATCCACGTAAGGCAAAAAAAAACTTAAACTCATTTTGCTCGAAATCGTTTTATAAGACCATATAACCCAATAAATTAAATTCAAACAAACTCCAACGCACTCTGGTGATAAAATTTAAATCAAAAGCACTCGAGCTGCGATATTCTTCTAACGGTTCGTAATTGGAATGAGTACACTTTAAATCCTTTAACGAGGAATTTATAACGATTTTAGATTTTCAATAGGCAATTTTGCAAATGCGGCTCAATTTCGATCAGACGAATCTGAAATAGAATTACGTTAATTTTATGAAAAGGCGATAATTTTAGTTGCTAGTTACCAGTCACCCGAAGCAGATGTATGTTGGCGAGTGACCTCCCCTTGAGCTATCAAATGTAAATGAGATTCTATTTATGTATAATTTTCTCCCAGTGGATTTCAACTCTCGAATGTCTCATTTTTGTTGTAACCCTTAAAACCACTTCCAGTTTTCACTGTAATTGATAGTTGTAAATTAAAGCCACATACAAATCAAAATAAACAAAAAATAATTTTTTTTTTTAAATAATTTTTAAAAAATTAATTTTTATTCAACCTACAAATGGAATTTTAAACGGATGTTCCATGTGGGAATCTTAAAATAAATCAAATGATGTCAAGATGACCTAAATAAGAAAGGGTTTAGTTATTAAATTCTTATGAGAAAATATGAAATTCCACCTTTTTCATTTTAAATCAAATCCAACCCATTTTCAAACCTTGGTTTTTCAATCACACCCGTGATGCACAAAACAATGAATACACACCTACACCAACAATAACTCGAAAATTCCCCATTGTTAGTATTGTGAACCATAAACTTCGTTTTCAAACCAATGACACATTTTAAAAAAACCAAACAAAAAGGAATTAACCCTTTTTCCGAAGGTTCTAATGATAGGATTGTTCATGTGTACAATACTAGAAATTCAGTCACGTAATAATAATAAAATTTTTTAATTTATTTTTTTTTTAATTTAATATTTTAAAAATTTGCTTCGATGATTTTTTCAATGTTATAAATATTATAAAACACGAAACACCGATAAACCACCTACGCTAGGATAAGTCCTAAGCAAAATGCGAAACTAAAAACATTCAAACTTTAATTTGTTTTAATAAAAAAAAAAAAGTTATGGCGTCACACGTCCATGGCCTCTTTTTCGAGTCTACCGCAACAAAATTCCTGTCTTTTACGCTTTAATAACAATATTCGGCTAAAATATCACAACAAACCGTAATTTGTGACGAATTAAAACGAGATTTGAAAATAATTTTTTAAAAAATTTTTATAACTCGAAATTCAATAAATTGTTGTAATACGAGGGGGGGAGGGGGGGGGGGCGTTGATGAATGTTATATAAAAAAATTATAGACATTTTAGATACTTAATGTATGTTAAAAAATTTAATAAAAGTTAACTTTATATGGTTCAAAATATTAAATTACTCAATCAACATTCTATCACATTATCGACGACCTTTTACAAACAGACTTGTATTTCCGGTTTTTGCTTAACTCGAGGCAAAATTAAGTTTTAAAAAAATTAATTTTTTTTAAGAAACAAAATGGTTACTTTGTAAAAGTTTTCAAATAAGCCTAAATATGTCATTTGTCCTATTTTTTTCTCATTTTAAAACAAAAGGAAAAATTATTGGGAAATTTTTCACTTTCACCTAATACGGCCGATAATTATTACTACAAATGTAATCATTTCGTAAACTCAATTGTTAATTTTTTTTAAAATAAAAATACAAAAATAAAAATGGCCGAGGTTTAATTTACGATGCTCTGAAATTAGCCAACCTCGGGTTTCATGGCCTATAACATTAATTATACACGTCTTATGAAAAATTTTTCAACATTTTTTTTATCAGTTTTAAATCGCAATTCAAAGTCATTTTTGTCGATATTTGCATTCGAAATACGATGACATCTGGAAATTTAGGACTCATCGCTTATTTCAATATTCCAATACATTTCACCTTAAAAAAAAACACAGATATTGTTGATAAAATAAGTTAAAATGTAAATGTTTGAATATTTTCACATCGAGTGCTCGGTTTTTAATGATATTATTCAAATTACAAGTTCCGAGTATTTAATTGACACAGAAAATTAACCCAATACAAATTTAACGAACATTTTATTGCCCCATAAACATCTTTACATTGAACTCTAATTCAATAACACTAGATAAATACATTATGGATGAGCAATTTTGGCCTAGATGGCACTTTAATGGGTCTAAAAACCTATTAAAACTATTCAGACTTTATTAGTTATTCGAAGCCAATCGACCATTGAATAATTCACTAATTTTAAAAACAAAATTATCTTTAATTAAATAACCTTGGCAGAAATTATAAATTAGGATTTAATATAAAAAAAAGCTTAAAATCAACCTTCAATTGTTAATTTGATCAAAAATTACGAAAAGATGAAATAAAATTTGAATTAAATTTATTCAAAACAGGTTAAGTAGATGCAAACGAATATTTTTTTCTATTGTTCGATAAAATGTGAATATCATTGTTCCACATCTGATACCCAAGTGTGGGTGTGGTGTACACATAAATAGAAATTCTTTAAAGTTATGATTGATTGACTTTTAATGCAAAATAAATTCCAAGTCGCAGTCCAAAGACATTTTTAAATTCAAAGAAAAAAAAATTACAAAATATCCATTAACTACTATTATTATTAAAACGTCAACAACCTATTATACAATAAACTTAAAAGCTTTTTCAAATACCAAAAAAATTTGAATTAAGTCCAAAAGACTGTAACAATAGTAGCAATGTCAACAAACGCATTTAAAGGGTGCAATGGGAGCCTTGAAGAGTGAAAATAAGTAGAAAAAAATACATTTGTGAATAGAGTAAATGAAGGGGTGTGGTCGTGTTTAAGTATAATTTGAGCGAAAGAAAAAATAAAAACCGAATTTTACCATTCTAATTTTCTCATCTACAAATTAAATCGAGGCCAAACAATTTCCCATTTTACTATTACTTTTTCCAATTCAAACCAACCTAAATATTGCCAACTCGTAACCCTTTGATTGCACACTTCCGAGTACAATTAACTTGTGGGACTCATCCGCCCTCGTTAAATACTCTCAAGTTTAATTGTGTTCACCATTGTCTCAACAATCATTACTTTTTATTTCCCAATAAGAGATAATACCATTTCCCTAGAGTAAAAGGTCAGTGACGTGGCCCAATGTCCGTTTCACAAAAGCCTATTTAATGATAAACGACTTTTTTTAAAGTAATTAGTACGAAATAGCCCGTTTTAAATAGTAAAAAAACTAAATAGCCATTAACATTTGAGGTCACTGCGCTATGAATTATGGGTGAATTCAACAATTCGGACCCCCAACTGTTCTTTTATTTCGAATTGTACTTTTAGGTGTTTGCCAAGGTCGAATTGGTCGTAAATTTGGTTTTGTTACCGAATTTTAAGCCATGACCCTATACGTAGGTGTGAGGCCA
Source organism: Henia vesuviana (assembly GCA_034696185.1). Lineage (NCBI taxonomy): Eukaryota > Metazoa > Arthropoda > Chilopoda > Geophilomorpha > Dignathodontidae > Henia > Henia vesuviana. The sequence continues at coordinate 12,760 of JAQFZU010000301.1, read as the reverse complement.
ATCGATCCTTGGAATTGTGGAAGTACCAATAATAACACACCGAGTGTGACGTCAATCACGAAATTTTTAGGAAAAGGATAAATTAAAAAATTTTGTATTTAATTTTCTTACCAACTTGTATTTCAGGTTGTGGGTTCCAAGCGGTCACTGGAAATAATGCATCGATATCGGAAAAAGCCATCGTGCGCATTGTTGTCAACACCGTTGTATCATCGGGCAACGGCGACAACAATGCACAAGCACCTATTGTTATCAACCCAGCATCCCAGGTAATCCACTTCCGTTCCGTCTAAAAAATTAAGTAACCTAAAATTAAATGATAAAAGCGTTAGTAAATTTGCTTGACCAACTTAGTATTGTTAAATGTGGAGCAAACACTTATTCTGTTTTATTTATTTATAGACCGTAAATGCACTGTCATTTCCGGGAGGTGGTCAACACATTCGTCCATCATCATCCAGACCCGAAAAACGCAAAGCAGATGGTAGTTTGTTCTTCCCCGACGGAAATGTCGTGGACCAAGGAACGACCCAACTGACCACTCATGAAACGGCTTACAATGGCAACGGTCAAACCGAAGAGGCCAATGTTCGCATAGCTGGTTATGCAACCGGTCAACCTCAAGCGACTTTGCCGACTGGATTGGTCACTATGATGGGTGGTACGGTCGTCCAAGGTGGGCAAACGACAATCCACGAAACAAAAGTCATTGGTACTTACATTGACGGAACTTACGCCCAAATTCTTCAAAGCACTTCCAATATATTTGAGAACGACAAAAAGACGTTGACGGCGACGGCGACGACGATAACGGCCGTTAAAGATTCGTCGAGTGTCCAATCGACTTCAGTGACCTCCCAATCGACACCGACTAAAATCACCATTTCACCCACTCCAACTTCGAGTGGAAAATGGCCACATCTGAAATCGAGGCCTCCGTACACTGGAGTAATTCGAAGTTCGAGATCGAAGAACATCGAGGACAAAAATCGCAAAAGCCGAGAATTATCGGCAACGACATCCATTAAACCTCCTAGAAGAAACACTAAATCGGCGATCCCGAGATCGAGATCCAATCGCAAATCCTCGACAACGCAACTCAAAACCATAACTCCAACGGCCTCTCAGGTATCCGATGGTCCCAAGACCGTCATTCCATCGATGCCATTAAGCAACAAGAAGAATTCGAGGAAAAATCGCAATCGGTCGACCGTCCATGCAAAAGCGACCGGTAGAAATCGATTCGAGAAGAACAACGTCAGACCCACAATAAACGTGCCTAAATTCACTTATACGCCTAATCCCAACAAGTATTACTTGGGCCGAAGAAGATCCAAGCCTCTCGGTAAAATGAACGAACAGTCCAATAAAAACGAACAGTCCATGGAAGCCAGAACAATCGAAATGACTTCGTCGACAAATGTAATTTTGTCCACGATTATGACCACAGTGACTACCGAGATCACTCAATTCTTCGGTGGCAAAGAGAATTCCAATTCGTTGGTATTTACGACGACATACGAACAACCCATAGTCTTAACCATCAGTAAAAGCAACACCATCGTCGACGTGCCACCTTCAAAGCCAGTGGAACAAGTTACCTCGAGCGCTGTCAATGTAAAGGTTTGACCATTGAAGCTGGGCTTTATCAAAGTCGCTATAATGTTGATAAAACACTCTTACTTATCTAGATTATATAAAAATTACTCGACTTCTTATTCTTGGCAATTTCTAACTTTACTAGACACCACTAGAACTTGTGCTCAATTCTTAGCCAAATTTTCAATAGGAGGGCTAGTCCCCTGGTGTTGGTTCTTAGCCCAAAAACAAAAATAAGTCTAATGTTAAATAACCCTAAATTAGTTGAGTGTAAACATTCGATTATTTCCAATACTTTAGCAACGTATGACAGATAATAACAGTTTCGTGACGGCTAATAAATTGGCATTTACAAGGCGCTATTCTAACATTGTTTAATTTTCTTGCAGTTTCTTGACGAAGATTCCATGGAAAATGAAAACATCTTCAACCCATTTCTAGAAGAAGCACTCGAAGACGAAGTGGTCTCACCCGAATTCAGTTTCGCCACACCACCACTACCAACAGTTAACGCCACAACTTCCATAAGCTTGAAAACCACAACCGACGACGTGACGACAACCGAGATTGTCCTCCAGACATCTTTTCTACCCATTCTAGATGGCTCCACCACGGCTATCTTTACCCTTACCCAATCGTTCTTCGTAACAAAAATAATTCACGCTTTAAGGACAGTGCCACCACCAGAAATGATGTCGTTGGTCATCAGTCAGGATCTGAACGTAGCCGAAAGCGAACACCGCGAAGACTCGGTGTACCCAGACATGGACAGTCTCTTAAACAACACCAACTCAGACATTTTCAACCTCTTCAACATGACCGAAAACGACGTCACACAACCAAACTCACCACCAACACCACCAACACAACCACCAACTCAACCACCTCCACCACCACCAATGCCACCACAACCACCACTGCAACAATACAACAACCCTTTCCTCAACCCCTTCATCAATCCCTTCGCATACTTAGGCTACGGAGCCGGGGTTCCACCAGTGGTGAACGGCCAACCGATAACGACGTCGAGCGCGGTGTATTCGACCGAAACAATTTACGGTACCAAAGTTTTGCCAATATGGGACGGACTCAGTACCTCTTACCACACCACCAAGGCCCCGAGTTCGACCAAAATTCACACCTCCTACGAAACGTACACGACTCAAGGCGCGGCAGTACCGAATCCGGTAATGCCTTTTCCACCAGTCAACAACTTTGGTCCGATGCAAACAATAACGACGCCAATAACAACAATCACTACAGAGACTTTAACTTCGACTCAAGTATTGAAATTAATGTACGATGGGTACAAAACATCATTTCGTACTTTGCTAAGTACCACAGAAACAGTGAAAACCGTCACAACTCAAGCAACCACGACGGTACCGTATGGTCAAATGCAACCATTTTTTGGGTAGAAAAACCCTCATTTGAGTATTTTTATTGTTGTTTGTTTTTTTTTTTTGGGAAGATAATGTTTTGTTGTGTTCATTTAGTGCATTGTTAACAGATTGTGTTGAGATTCTTTGTTAATTGAATGAAAATTAGATTTAAATTGGTTATTTTTGTTAAAATTTTTTGCAAAGTTTCTTATAGCTGTAAATAATGACTGGAATTGGCAATTGCCAATTGTTTTTGTGTTGTGCAACATGATGTTTATCTTCCATTTAAGTTTATTTATGTATTAATAAATGTAAGCAAAGTGAGTAAATTTCAAAATTTAAAAAAAATGTTATGTTTGTATAAAATGTTTGTAAATTGCTTTGAAAAAATTTATTGTTTTGAAAATATTGAAAATTTTATATATTTAAATTGATTGGATTATATTTTTGTCTAGGCGTGTAAATAAAAATTTAAAACAAAATATTTGCTAACTCGTATTAGTTAAAGGTACCTGTGCTTAGTAGCCATTCGTCATTTCAAAGCCATCGTGTGTTGGTTCTTCCTTGCTGTAAGTCTTGCAATTCATTTTTGGATTCTTTGTGATGCCAAGTTGAACACAGCGCCATATTAGTCGATAAGATACTATTTGCTATGGCGTTCTCGGTGCCAAACCTGTAAGAGATGTCGCTTTTCAAAGATTTTCATTTATTACATCTTTTCTGATACAATTTCGATAATTGGAAATTCTTTTCTGCACTTCGATAAGGCTGGCATAAAAGATAATTTCTTATATTTTCTTCTTCGATTATATCATATTCTTTAGTATTGTTTTTAAAACGATTAATAATATTGGATAAATTTGATGGCGGTTTATTCAAATTGGCTAAAATTCTTTTAAAGTTTTTAGGACGTTCGGGAACCTGTAATTCGGTATAAGTTTCATCCGTTTAGCAAAAAATTATATTTACTTACCTCATTAGTTTTCTTTCGTCGGTTTAAAATAGTTTTATCCCAACAACAATCTACAATTAAAAATATACAATTTAAATTTCAATAATTAAAACACAAATTATAACATAGAAAAAAACCTAATTGTTTTGGATGTTCTCCAATCAACAGCCCAATTAAATCACCAAAAAATATCACAGATGGACACTGGATACCTGAATTGTTTGTGATGAAATCTTTTCTATTCTTCCTTAATCTCGCCCAATGTTGTTGCAATATCTTACAATCTCTATTAAGTGTATGTATAATAAATTATTTACAAAGTAACAGATATACTTTTACAGTTCGTTTAATCTTTGAATGTCGTCGGCCAAAGGTGGAGAGCAAAGAGCGGCAAGAATAGCAAACGACGAATTGAAATTATTCATGTCGAGTAAATGAGTCACAATAAATAAATAATAACATATAATCCTTTCCCTCATTTGTTCGATTGGTTCTTGACATATTTCTGTTATGGTCAAATTGCACAGTCGATCGAGCCATGCGACTAAACATTTTACGTGTAATGCATTTTCCTGTAATATCATAAGAAAATATTTAAAAATTGTCAAAATTATTTTATATTAATACAAACAGTGCAGTAAATTCCAGTTTCATCGACCAACTCCAGCAATTGCACGTCGATCAAAGTTAACTGAGCAGCGATGTCTTCTGGTTTGAAGGATAAAATATCGTTCACTCGAGATGCTTTTGCCAAACCATATATCAATCTGTACAATGGAATCTTCAAGATAAAAAACAGTAGGCTTAATAATGAATATATTAAACAAAAATTTCAACTTTCTTACATATCTGCACCATCTGTTATCTAATGTAGCGCATCTTCTATCGAAGAGTTGCCATGCTTCCAATTCCATGGAGTCGCGAATTCCCCTTTTGAATACAAATTACAAACCTAAAAATCTCGATTTTAAAGCTTATAAAATCTCACTTTAAAATACGCATTTTTTCTTTGTAACGACATTTTCTACTTTGCATATCGCATTGATTAAAATTCAAAGAAAGTGGAAGAAACCAAAATGACAATTTTTTATGGTTTGGAGTTAAGCTGTGCAACAATCCATCATTTTTATCGTAAGTCAAGCAATGAGAATTCTAAATAAAAAAGAAAAATTAGAATTAAAAACTATGTTTTTATAAAAAGAATGATAAATTACCCTGCGTAGACTTGGCTGAGAGACATTAAAACTGACGATATTTGTATTGCATAATTTAAACTCGGGTTCGATGCAATGTGGTGATGGATGTACATAAACGGCTGAATAAATTTTCCGAAGTTGATTCATTTTATAGTTTTGTAGTCGTAATATTTTCCCACAAACGATTGGATATGGTATTATTTCAGCGCATCTTCTAGGTTCTGATGTAATACAAATTGGATCAACTGGTAACCAGCAATTTAAAGCTTCGTCAGCTAATTCTCGAATTGTAATCGCGCATTTTTTAACGATTCCAGGTTTGGATTTCACATTTGTTTTGCAGATACCAAAGCTTTCTTCTATTAAAAATTTTTTTTAATAATTTAAATAATATAACCATTGATTTATTTCGATTTTTACCAGGAGCTTTACGGTGTCGTGATTTCGACCATGGTTTGGCCCGCCTTTTAAACCATTCGTCATATGACTGCGAATCTATTTTTTTTTGTTTTTAAAAAATAATTCTTAATTTTTGTAGTTGAAACCAATTTTAATTTACTTTACACGAATATTCAACCGGTTTATTATCTCGATTGTTCGACAAACAACAAGTTGGTGGATTTGTAATTGCTAGTGATGGACAACTGATTTCCAATTCGTCTTTTCTTAACTGCAGGAAAATTTTTAATAAATTGTTATTTAAATTAGTTTTTAGAGATACATTATATTTATAACTCTTCGGTTTGATACAGGGATGTTCGATGTTTTCCTGAGAGAAATAAAAACTACAATAAAATATTAAATTTAATACTTGAAAATATTTTTTGCAAATTATATTTACCTGACAGTCTCATTTCCTTCATTCCATTCATTATTATCATTTTTTGGGATAAAAGAAATTGATGTGTCACTCAACGATTTTTTGTCGACATTTAAAACGATGGTATCTTTAGGAATTGAGTACTTTTTCTGTCGTGATGAAGACGGTTTTCTTTTTTTGCAAGGGCAAAATTCGGTGAGAGTTAAACTATTGCTGCATTTTTCGCATACTCCAGCCCCGAATCGTGAAACAACATTGGATTTTAATGAAAAGTCTAAACTTTCAGTTTTTTTTTTACTGCTGTTTAATTCATCAGGTTGATTGAATGAGTGCAAAATACCAAATACTGATTTATTTACAGCAACACCAATTTCATTATGTGGGGTTATTTCAGTTGACGACTCTAAAAGATGTAAAATGTCTTTCAAAGGGTCTTCTTCATTGATTCGATTTTTTGAATTCATTTCTAGAACTTGATTGATTTCATAAAAAATTAAATATGCCTATTTTTTTTATTGTAACAATTGCAGAATTTGAAGGAGTGAACAATGCAGCTTTGCATTGTAAATGTCATTGTTGTGATATATATGAATATCCAAAGGATAGGATAGTAGCTGGAAAACTACTTAAAACATATTTAAACATATATAATTGCCATTTTAAACCATTGTCAAGCTCGAATTGTGCGGTCCTGTATCCTTTTGTTTCTGCAATTTGTTCCATTTTTGCAAGATAAATTTTTCTAGGTACTGGCATAAGATCATTGACTTTTGATCTGTCTCATCTTTTGGCATACAAAACATTTACCATTAAACTTGTTTTCTACCAACACTAGCTGTTGAATTCATCAATTGTTTGTGACCGGCCGTTCCACCGCCGGCTGGGTACAGTCCCCAGTCAGCAACTTTGCGGTCGATGCACAGTGAAATAAATGGAATGGACGCGTATTTTGTGATGGTCGAGCTTTTATTTACTTAGGGCCGTGACCCACATCACCGTCTCGTTTCCCGCACCTCCTCAGTTCCTCGGCCAAGTGCCAACGGCCGAAGCCGCTACCACTCAGCCCTATTTACTTAAGACACATCTTTACGGCTACGTGGGGCAGCTGTACTTACTCTCATCCTCCACACAGCCACAGCCACGTCCACCACATTCCATACTGGGCAACCCAGATCATCATCGCCATGATGGGCCAAATAGCCAGACCTGCAACCGCCTATCCAATCTCTCAGATCGGCAAATGCAGACTGACCACTGATTAGAGGTTGAGCCATCCAGCTGTTGTAATGGACACGCCCCAGAAGTCATGTGACTGGGGGCCCATGTTGCCCTCTAGTGACGACCGATCACATGTTTTTTTGGTAATTATTTCTTTTTGTGTCTATGGTTTTATATATTATTTTATCAAAGGGTAGACCATATTTTTGTTTATGTTATGTTTTGGGTTTCTGACTCTTGAGCATGCTACGTTGAGTTGCGCATTGTTGAAGACCTTACGTTAATGAGGATTAGCCAACATTGTTGTAGCCCAGCAATTTATGTAAATTACGTATAAGATATTTTAAAATTGGAAAACTAATGTTAAAACATTGTTAGGTTGATAGAACTAACCTAGAACTAATGTTTAGTAAAGATTACCCAACATTGTTGTTGAACTAATGTGTAGTAATGATTAACCAAAATTGTAGTAGCCCAGCAAATTATGGTAAATACATAAAAAATATTTTAAAAAAAGAGAACTAATGTTAAAATAAAATAAAGTCAAAATCATAAACATAAACTGCCCTTATCACAACAAAACTATGGTTTATATACTTTTCTTTATTTAAATGACTAGATAAAAAATTTGAAATAAACCTTTACATTTCTTTCTACATTCTGCAAGAATATAATAAACATATGGTTATTAGCTGCAATAGATTAGTGCTTATTGATGTTAATCTTATTAATAGAACACAAGTGTACAAAAAAATTAATTTTGATTTCTTGTTTCCATCACCAAATTGACACAGTCAGGTGTCAATAATCCTCCTGTGGAAACTTTTAATTCGACAGGAATCTAATTTTCAAACAAATTAATTATTAACTAACCATTACAAAGTCAATAACTAAGAAGACATAATACGCACTTGCGTTTCGGGACAAGTAACGAAGCGATATTTGGATAACAAATGAACCAAACCCAACTTGATTTGCATCAAAGCAAATCTGCTGCCAATGCAAGATCTCGGCCCCATACCAAATGGTAAATAAGTGTATGGGTTACGCTTAGACTTATTTTCGGCGGAAAACCTACTTGTAGAATTAATTTATATTGTACTCATAAAAAAATACTTTGAAATTAAAATTTCACCTTTTGGGGTTAAATTCTTGTGGATTTGGATAAAATTCTTCGTCGTGATGAATGCAGTAAATGGGAATATGCACCAGCGTGGATTTATTCAATAATGCATTTCCAAGTTTGTAGTTGTCTTCATTGCATTCTCGATCGATCCTATATCAAAAAATAAGTTTATAAAATACAAATGGCAAATTGTATTGGGATTTTAATTTAATAATTAACATAAAAACAAAGAGGTAGAGAAAAGATGAGAAAAAGATGCTAATGACACAGATAGATGTGGCTCAGTCAGACCATATGAGCACCCAGATTTAAAATTTTAATACTATTATTTCACATTAAAATTTGCAACCTTGAGTAAACATTTTTTGTAAATAAAGTTAATTGCTGTTCACCATCCATCCAGTCTAAGCTGAATTATTTCTTCCCAACAAATTAAAAGTCAAAATTCATGAAAACTTTAAATTATTCATACATACTTTATCGCAGGTGGATACATGCGCAGTGTCTCGCTTACAATCATGTCCAGGTATGACATTTGTTGAACTGCATTGTAAGTTATTTGGTCCTATTAAAAGTCATTAAGTTAGGAAGTGAGTTTTAGATAAATTACTAAATTTAGAACTGTTTACTGAATTATTCTCTATCATTTCATCAACTTCTGTAATGAGATTTTCCTGAATTTCATTATTTGTGGCCAAAATGTAGGCGATGAAAGATAGTGTTGTTGCAGTTGTTTCCAAACCAGCAAATAAAAATGTAACGCATTGAGCAACTATAACAGTTTCAGTCAAGACTGAAAAGTAGACAATTATTTATGGAAATCAATTTCAATACAAGAATGCAAATCAATATACCATTTTTATGCTCTTTGTTCTCTTCTTGCGCTTGCAATATTAAATCCACAAAACATTTTTTACTCTAGATTAAATGATTACATTACATTCTATGTGATTTCCATATAATGTTATTTTGAATATTTTACTTCTTTGTTATTTTTTCTCAATTCGATTATTTTCATCACTTTGGCACGAAAAAAATCCATTGATTCTTGAGACGTGAGTAAATTTCCAAATAGTTTTGGAAATGCAACTGCTCAAAAGTTATATTTTTAAAATCAAAATTTAGATAAATTATTAACATATTCTTTTTAACTTACAGAAAAATAACAAACGAATAGTCGAATTTGCAAATAATTTTTCAGAATGTTTGAAAAATGGATTGTCACTAGTTTCAAACGAATGCAATTCAACACCAAAAACACAATTAGCAATCACATCTAACGTGTAACATTTGAAATACCTATGCAAAAAAAAAAAAAAATCCATAAAAACAAAACATTGAGCAAATGAAATAAAAAAAATTGCCTTATTTCTTTTTAAAAAATATATATTACTTTACTAGGTCTACAGGCTGTTTGTTTCTTGCGTATTTTCCAAGTTGTTCGCTTAATTTGCCAGTGCATTCTTCTACGTGATTCACCATCTGCCGATAAAACAGTAAAATGTTTTAGTAAAAATTATGATTGAAATAGCAATTGTAAACTCGCATGTTTTAATTTTCCAGAAGAGAACGTCGGTGTAATAATGCTCCTTATAATTTTCCATTCCTCATCTTTTGAAAAGAATAAAAGTTTTTTAAATATCTTCTGCTGTTCAGATAAATAAATATTCTACAAAATAATACAAGCGGATTAACAATTTATTGAATATTGGTAAATTTCTAAATATACTCTGCGATTGGGAAATGTAGTGTAAAAATCCTTTAGCATCATTTGCTTAAGCAAATCCGGTTCGCTAACAACTAATACTGGCGCTCTGCCTTCGAATAATCTGAAATAATTTCTAGGATTAATTAAAAATTGTAATTTTTAATCACTTTTAATCACATTTTACCCATATATTCGACCATATTTTTTATATCGGATCGTATCAATCTCGTGGAATCCCTGAAAATGTTTTTATACTTAAAAAACCATTGAAGATAAAAGTCATAAACTCAATTTTCCTGTACTAATTTTCCAAATAAGTTCAAATTTCCTAAAATTGGAATTGGCTTTTCGTATGGAATGCCTTGTTTTGCCCAGTGGTCAAAATTCCATGTGAAATAACTAAATTAAAATATTTAATATTTAAGTAAATAAATATAATTTACTTACTAATAAAGCAAAGTAAAAATTGTTAAAATAGTAGTAAACCAAACTGCCAATGCACACAACAAATCCATGGTTTCTTATACTATTTTTATACCAATCTTCCTTACATATTTATTCCATGTAAGATTTCATGTAGGATAACAAACATGATTTTACAATAGCTGCAGTAAGTTATTGCTTATTGATTAAAAAAAGATAATTTTATTAATCAAAAACTTGTATAAATTAATCTTGATTTCATTTTCCCATCACCAAACTGATGCAATCAGATGGAAAAAAAACTCACTTGTAATTGGCCTGAAATCTAATTTTCAAACAAATTAACTATTAACTAACTATTATAACAAAACTATGGTTTATATTCTTTTCTATATAAATGACTAAATAATAAGTTTCAAATAAATCTTTATATTGTTTTTCTAGATTATACAAGAAGATAATAAACATATGATTATATAAATACTACAATAAGTTATTACTTATTGATTAAAAATAAAACACATATACTGAAATAAATTAATTTTGATGTCTTATTTCCATCACCAAATTGACGGAGTCAGGTGTTAATAAATCTCCATATGAGACTTTTAATTTGACAGGAATCTGATTTTCAAACAAATTAATTATTAACTAAGTATTTAAAGTGAATGTAACTATAAATATATAATACGCACTTGCGTTTCGGGACAAGTAACGAAACGATATTTGGATAACAAATGAACCAAACTCAACTTGAGTTGCAGCAAAGCAAATCTACTGCCAATGCAAGCTCTCTGTCCGAAACCAAATGGTAAATAAGAGTACGGGATACGATCGGCCTTATTTTTTGCTGAAAATCTACTCGTAGAATTAATTTATTTCAGAAATAAAATTAAAACACGTTGAAATCAAGATTATACCTCTCGGGATTAAATTCGTGTGGGTTTGGATAAAAGTCTTCGTCGTGATTAATGCAATAAATGGGAATCTGCACTAATATTGATTTATTCAATAATGCATTTCCAAGATTTGTAGTTGTCTTCATTGAATTCTCGATCGATCCTATATCAAAGAATATGATTATAAAATATAAATGGCAAATTGTATGGCCGTTGCATTCAGTTGGACAAGGGCGGCTAATCGTAAGTGAAAGGAAAGGCATTTGGACGGTTTTTGAAAGTTTAGGGTTCACATGTACTCGGCAAATGCACATAGGAAAGCCACCTTCAAGAGGGGAAAGTTAAATTTTTATTGCTTTTTACTTCACATTTTGTAATCTTGTGTGTAATCACCATCAAGTCCAAGCTGAAGAATTTCTTCCCCACAAATTGCAAAGTCAAAACTCATAAAAACTCTAAATTATTTACATACTTTATCGCTGCTGGATACATGCGCAATGCCTCGCTTATAATCATGTCTAGGTACGATATCTGTTGAATTGCATTATTAAAATCATTAAAATAATAGTAAACCAAACTGCCAATACACACAACAATTCCATGGTTATTCTTATTATACTGTTTTTGCATTAAATTTCGACATATCCTTATTATATTTATTTCAAGATTACAAAAGATAAACATATGATTTTACAATAGCTGCAATACGTTATTGCTTATTGATTAAAAGAAGATAATTTTGTTAATAAAAAACATTGTATATAAAATTAATTTTCATTTCTTTTCTCCATTACCAAACTAATGCAATCGGGTGACAATAACTCAGTCGTGGAAACTTTTAATTTGACGGGAATCTAATTTTTAAATAATTTAATCATTAACTAACTATTACAAAGTCAATAACTAAAGGTTAAATACGTACTTGAGTTTCAGGACAAGTAACAAACCGATATTTAGATAGCAAATGAACCAACACAAACTTGATTTCCATTAAAGCAAATCTAATGGCAATGCACGCTCTCGGTCCTGTACCAAATGGCAAATAAGTGTACGGGTTACGATTGGCTTTATTCTCAACTGAAAATCTATTCGCAGAATTAGTTCTATTTCAGAGATAAAATCAAAAACACCTTGAAATCAAAATTATACCTTTCGGGATTAAATTCGTGTGGATTTGGATAAAATTCTTCATCGTAATGAATGCAATAAGTTGGAACAGTTACCACCATTAATTTGTTCAATGTTGCATTTCCGAGTTTGTAGTTATCCGCACTGCACACTCGATCGAGTCTAAAACAATTATGTAAACTCAGAATCGAAAACTAATCGATCGACATAAATTAATCATGTACCTAGTTATAGGCGGATACATGCGCAATGTCTCGTTTATAACCATATCGAGATAAGGCAACTGCTTAATGGTATCGTACGTGATTT